>QVRM01004723.1:550000-667500 GCA_003439945.1 Dermanyssus gallinae
GGGACACAGACCATATCTTGCACGACCAACGCTTCTGAAGTTACTCGCATCGGCTGAGAATTGGCGGGGCTGCAAATGCTTGCTCGTTCTGCGCGAAAAGACTTATATATGCTATTGTACGGTCAAACCTCGAGCTCGTGGTGGTGGTGTTGATCGGCCTATGACGGTACTCTATTTTTATCGGAGCTGGCCAAGAAAAGGTACTGGGGAAGGGTGGCAACCGTTTGAGAGGCCAGCATTTCTTGCAGCAGCTCTCCTTGGACGTCTATTGAGGAAACAGCATTGCGATCTTAATAGCCTTCAATAGAAGGAACAGAAGCGATGTCCGAACAAGTCAAGAAAGGCTATGAGGTATCGTCTTCGCTGCTGAACTTCCTGTGCATCCCGGGCGATGATTGTTATTAGGAGGATGATTAATAAACTGTATTTCTTGTTGCAGTTATACATGTAATCGGTAATGATATGTTATACTTAATTATGAGATATCGATGTATTTTTGAAATCGAAATATATTGGCAGATAAATATCTCACTATTTCGTGTTTTCTCCGTTTGTCCGTGGCATACCATCCCTGCACAAATAGCAGTGTACAGACAGGTCGACCGCTAGCTTTCCTGTGCTGTCGATGAGATTGGCGTGACACAGCGCAGGCTCGACCGTTACGATGCTCTCGGCTCATGGAGCTCACCAAGGCCCACGGCATAAGGGGGCGCCTGCTTTCTTTCTGATCTCATCATAAGGCTTTATAAGTCACTTACGAGCTCATCACCTTGATTGACATGCGTGCGGCGGCGTGGTCTGGGCAGCTAGCGCGCAATACGCTCTTTGCCTTCTGGGACTCTGGGCTCGATCGCAGGTTCGACGCCACCCTCCGCGCCAGATGTGGGGGCCTATGTCTACTGTGTTCGAACACGCCCTCAGGAGTGTACACATAACGCGTTAAAAACGAAGATGACACACTTGGGTGGCGCCAACATAAATAGCAACAATTCTGAACAGAGCCGGATAAGTTTGACGAAAGAGCTTTAAAAAAGAAGGCGAAATTCATTAGGCCACGAAACAAAAAATTGCTTGGAAAGCCCTACATAGGCAAAATAAAAAAAAATCTCGGAAATGCATCTCCGAGGAAGGTCACGGAGAGTCTAACCTGTCTCAAGTGATATATATATATATATATATATATATATATATAAACAGAAGGATCCGTTCGAAATCTTCCAATTAGTCCTCGCCTTATCTATGTTCCTTGGCGCATTTCCCAAGGGCCAACTGTCGCTCTATATAAAGATAAAAAGCGAAAGAAGAAACGCGAAGAAGGTCAAATAAAGCAGAATAGGGCATTGGTATTTAGGCAGGCACAATCTGTAGAGACTTGAATACTTCCAATTAGACGGGTCGACTTTGCCTTCCAATTAGGTAGATCGATTTCGATTTCTAAGAGTGGAGACGTCTAACAACGACGTTTATAGCCCCCGGGTTTCATCACGTACGCATATGCAGCATTGAAGGATTCTACGATCCTCGCGAGTGTTGTTGATGCGCGAGGCGCTTAGTCAGGCCACTGCGACACATACCATGCTGTGGCAGCAGTTGTCCAACAGTTCAGTTAATAGCCCAACTAGCAACACGACAGAAGGGCCAGTGATGCGTAAGAAACACTGGTTATATCTAATATATGTGTTATATATTATATATAGTTAACCCAACCAGGGTGCTCATAAAAATAGATCGGCTTCACGCGATTTCTCTAGTTATGACTCTGCTACGCGTCGCACTATATATATATATATATATATATATATATATATATATATATATACATATATATATATATATATATATATATATATATATACATAAACATAAATACCTGCATTCATGCATACCAGTACAACACTCGCTTGCACTCGGCGGAGATTGTACCTTGTGTTTGAGCTCTGTTTGGTCAGAGTTACCGGAGCTGAGGCTGGCGGAATTTGACACGCGCTCGTCCAATAGTGGTGTTATTGGAACGGTAACGTAATGTCCAACCCGGATCATACCTCAACAGATCTGACAATGAAGTAAAAGAATAAATCCACTACACCACTACAGAGAGAGAGATAAGCGCATTGTGTGGTGCACTGTTTTGTGCATTGTGTGCTGAATGAAGTTTCGTGTTTTGTTTATCGATACGCGTAAACACTTGCAACCACGTGCAACTTTATCCCAGCATTCCATCATTATGTATGCTATGTTTATATTGTTTGTGCGTGTCTATTTGTTATACGTTTATATTCTTTCTGCAAATCCTAATCTTTTCTGGGGAATTTTAAGATGATACTGTTGTCTCTATTAAATATTTTTATTTTATGTTAGCACTTTGGATTGAACATTTTTCTCCGCGTTAGCGTGTAATTACGGGTTCTCTAAATTAGGATTAGCCCAGTTCGACAATGTGCCCCGAACAGATGCTGCATTTCCTCGTTGAATGTCGAGCGACAGCCTCTGACGCAAAAATGCCGATGCTCTCAAGTCTCCCTTAGAAAGGTTAAGGCTTCTACCCACGCGCTGAATCAATTTCAGTGTAAGCGGGCCTGGTCTCCCATTGTTTCGAAAGCCAACGAACGGACAAAATTGGTGCGGATAACCAACGCCAGAGTATTTTCTACATTTGTTAGCCTCTGCTAACATGGACGCATGACCTGCCTGGTCCGCACCTGCATATCCTAAGAAATATAATTTCGCGGCATCTCTCGCACAGGGACGGAACTTGCGCGGCATATATATATATATATATATATATATATATATATATAGGGTGTCTGAATATTCGACTGGCATCTTTCAAGAGTTGCCGCGTTTAGCTTGTTCCTCTCCGCAGACGGGTCTCGTCGTAAACAACGCGTGATAGGGCGCTACTCAATAGAAGAACGTCTAGGGACATAATAAAAGAAATGGAGAAATATGAAAGTTAATAACATCAAATGGGAGCCTATGTATGCTGGCGAGCTCTTCTGCCGTACGCCGAAGTACGAGCCGACCCTGCTTCAAAGGAGTCATTACACTCTCTTTTTTTGCTCTCTACTTTCACTGTAGATGGCGAGCGTTATCGCAGTATCATCCCTCATTGACTTTGGCCGAATTTGGACGGAATCGATCGAGTGAACTTTGGTTCCAACAAGATGGTGTCACAAGCCGCACAACCGGCGAAACAACTGAGCGCTTTTGAGGAATGAAGTATTCTGGACGGCTACTCAGGCGTAGCGAAGACATTCTCTGGCCTTTAAGTTCTTGCGATTTGACGCCGTCAGACTTTTTCTGTTTTTTAAGGGTAAAATATACACGAATAATTTCACGACCATCGGCGAGTTAAATACTTACGTAAAAGCGTGAATTAATATAATTTAGCCAGATTCTCGTGAAAAGTCCTAAACATAGAAGTACAGCTTGTAAAAACCAAAAAGGTACCATCTCTCCGATATAGTATTTCATTAGAAATGTTTTTTTTCCTATGCTAGTTTTAATAGTATTGTACATACATGTATAGGGCAGTAACGTCAGTAAACCATTGAATTGACTTACGGTGACATCCGTTTAGCAACGTCCAGTCCAATTTAGCTGCTTAGCGTCACGCCTGACTTGGGTACGTCTAGCTTCTCAGCGTGCTGCTTATTTTGTTTATCAGAGTCGGTTGGAGGAGAGTTGACTGGCGATTTGGGGCCTTTACTGGACAATAAGACGACAAGCCTAAACCAATACTCCGGTTTGCTGTTCTCAGCTCGTTCTTTGCTGTTCCCAGACCGAGAAGTTGACGCTGCAGAGCCAATTATTCTTATTAATATTGCTTTTCTCATATGGAGACCATTCGATATATATATATATATATATATATATATATATATATGGTTTACCATTGCAAGGTTTCAACGTATGGTGTCTATTTTAGCAAAGATACTTAAGTTCTTATCCATGGCGGCCACTATGAAACCGGCATTACTTCGTCTGCGCACTGCAAAGGACAGCCGTTGTCTCAAGTACTGCTGCCTCTCGCGATGGTACGCCAGTTGTAACAACTTGAACACTTCTATTCTGCCTGTTGCCAAATCCCGAATGAAGCCTATCATTGCTGTCACGAGGTAGTAGCTGTTTGTTTGTTAGGTATGCTGATAATTATGATGATTAACACTCTTCCGACTATCATTGACAAGCCAACGTTAGGATCGACGCCAGTTGCAAGGTTTAAGCATTTCGGATACGATACGGCTTCTATATAAATAGTTTACGGTGGTCATGCCCATATGTTTTATTGAAAAAATACTTTACTTGCTTTTTGGATAGTTTCCCGACGCGCCATCTCTCCGTGATTTATATTATATTACCGCCATATCTCTTTTGCTGGTATCTATGTTCGTTGTTCACTATACTGATACGTGTGTGAACGACAGCAACACAACGGCAGCGAGAAAGACATTCATGTGGTCGCGTGTCTTCTTTCTGGACTTTTATTTTTATTTTGTTTGTTTCGAAAAGTCCATTGCAAAAATCCAAATCTGAAAATGTTCGCAAACATCGGTCGCTGGAGATGTCGCGCTGCAGTCGAACGCGTCGTGACTCTTTCAAGGCTTGGCCACAGGGCGCTGGGCGGGCGACCTTACTACTACTAGGCTAGGGGTGGATATCTTCTATCTTCGGCGTATGCTTGCATGTTTGATGCTCTTCACCACCTGCTCAGCTCTACTATTAAGAAGGTGATGCCTTAAATGGATAGCAGTGGCGGTGTTTGATGCGAGATGTTACAAAAGCCTAACACCGATACAACAGAACAATTCCAGTCGAGGCAGGTAGGCGGTAGAAAGTCTTTGCGTCTGTACGGCGTTAATGCTCGTGTTTCTGCCACCACTTTCGACGTTCTCTTTCTCTCTTTCAATTCTTACATATCTTTCTTAATCGTGCGTCTTTGTCGTGTGCTTAGTTTTTTCTTCGTGACCTTCTGTTTTCTTTTCTTCCATGGCAAAGAGAGTTTTCGTCGATGTGCCGGTCTTCGTCTTCGACGAGGACGGTGCCACAACAGACTTCCCGGTGTTGGATGCGGCCGATGTCTTCTCATTATCATCATGACCATTAACTTTCCGATTAACATTATTGCCACGGCGACATCAACAACAACAAAACGAAAGCAACAACAGCCGACACAGCAATATCAAAAACAAGTGCAACAAACAAGACAATAACGGTAGCAGCAGCTGCAGCATTTCTACCAACATTTCCACCGTAGCAAAGACCAGCAAGCCTGAGGCGGCCTAAACAATTTTTTTCAACAGACGACAATTTTGTAAATCATCCAACAAGTGTAAAGTCAGAAAACAATGTCAAAACAGTTAAAACAACCACAACTGCTTCTGCGTACGCAGCCTCTCAGCTTTACGAACTTAGCCACCATATTGTTGCAAGACACATACTATTTATTTTTAATGGGGTTATTTTCTCCGGACGGCAAACTTTTTTAAATTCAGTGGTTGATTATTGAGCTTAAAATTACACCAATTTTTCAACAATTGTAACACTTAAGGAAGGGATTTTGCAGAGAAGGCCCGATCGTCCGAGTCTGAGGATTGTAAATGAAATGCATTTCTACCACCGCTACTGCTATACCAATAACTAAAATGTTTTATACACAAAAAAATAAAACCCTACCGCCACAAAAAAAAACTGCTACTACTGCCAATTGGTCAGTGTCAACTTTGATACTGATCTGATACAGCTAAAGGGAACATTCGACTGTTATCGCACGCAGACTGTATGCAGGCGGTTGTCCCGCTAGCTTTGAGCTAGCTCTGGACACCAACCATCTATCTGTCCAAGGGAACGAGATACCTATGACGATCATCATATGACGATGGCCATACTATCTGGCAACAGCCAGGTTGCTATTACGATACTTAACTAACAAACGCGATGTGTAGGTGTCGGTTTGCCATTGTCAAGCCCAGTAGAACTTTATTACTTTGTTCATTGTCAAGCTCCATGATGGAATGGCGCAAAGTCGACACTTTGACGACAGCGGCTGGCGGCATTCTTGTCGCTGACAACAACGGTTTCGTCGACCATTAATGACCACGACCGGCGTCGTATGACGACAAACTAGTATTATTATTATTATTATTATTATTATTATTATTATTATTATTATTATTATTATTAATTTGTACTTGTGTTATCACCATACAGTTGTGAGATTCGAACGTGTCGCCTCAAGTCAAGCAAGTGCTATTATTAGCTGTTCATCCTAAATTGATCAACTTATGTTTAAAAAATAAAAACAAAATAAAAAATGACGCCGATTACAGAAGCGATACTGCCTCTACACACCGCGAGGGACAGAAGCTGTCTCCGATATTCTTATATGTATTATTACAAACAACATGGTAATTACCATGTAATGTAATGTAATAATTTTTTGTGGTATTAAGACGATCTGCTTCACACATCGCAGATGGCTGATACGGCTGATACGGACCCAGTAGCGGTTTGTGCATTCGTCGTCGATTCAGTTGACTTGATGGCTGATGTTCGGCAAACAGCAGATGAAAGCAGCAACACGAAACCAAGCAAGCAGACAAACAAACAAGCAAACAAGCAAACAAATAAACAAAAAAACGTGTAGCAAAAACGTCGACAGACGGGCTAAATCGACCGCACACGACGCGAGTGAGTCTCTTCGGCCTTATCTCGGGCTTCTACGGCTGAGCCGCCATGGTTTCGACCATACATACAGACATACAGACAGGCATGCATATATACAAACGTCCGCAAGGAGTATACTGGGGCGGCGATGCGCGAACGTAAACGCGCGCCCCAGTGTGAGGGCGTGAGGACGGCCGAACGCGCCGGCTGTGCGGCCAAAGACGCTGCCCGGCAATGCCCGGAGATGCTGCGCTGCAGGAAGATGATGAAGAGGAAAAACAACAACAGCAACAACAACAACAACAACAACGCCTCCGGTTGGGACGGTTCCGCGATCCCGTGCTTAATGATAAAGCCGAGGCTAGGTCGCGTGAACATTGAATAAACGGTCAGCGGTCGCTCAACTCGCTCTGTTTTCTAACCATTTATTAGATCGAATAATGTGACCACCGATCATTGCAGCCCGACGGCGCGATCATCTTTCGGATCATGCTTTGCTATGTGTGCTGTGCGCTGATTGATGCGTACGTGTTCTGTTATTGTCGTGTTGTTGTCGGCTTGCTCGGATTGTTGTTGCTGCTGCTGCTGTTGTTGCTGTTGTTGCTGTTGCTGTTGCTGTTGTTGTTGATGTTGCTGTTGTTGTTGTTGCTGCTGCTGTTGTTGCTGATGCTGCTGCTGCGGCAACGGCTCCGCTTCGACGTACGGCGGATGGTGGTTCGGGGCTCTGGAAACGTATGCATTTTCGCGTTTACCGTCGCGTCGATCGATGCCACAGATCTATTTATTTATCTGTGTCTATCAGTGTCTCTATCTAGCTGTACTATGCTCATATGATCACGATTGCTCATCATACTACAACTACTGCTGCTCATATAATCTCCGAATAATACGTATAGTATTATGCACGACTCACTCTTTTGCTTGCCTCTACTTTTTTCGTAATGGTTTTTGTGTTCTTCGTTTTTAAAGCGAGCCGTTACACAGCGTTAGCGTTAGAGGAGACCTTGGAGACTATGGTACGCATTTTGCAATTCTAGCTCAATGTCGAGGTGTGTCTGCTTACGCATATATATATATATATATATATATATATATATGTGCGTTTGCGTGCGAATCTCGTGTGTGCGAATGCGAATTCGATATACGACGCTTCGAAGCGTCAACAACAACTGGTGAGGATGTTGTTGTTGTTGCTGCTATTGGTTGACAGCGGCAATGGCTTCGTAATGATGAGGATCGAGGACGATCGAGGTTGAACTGGCTGGTGTCTTCGTGCTGAGGTCGTCCGGTTGATTGATGCAAATATGCGACGTGCGTCCATCTGTTGCGCTCTTCCAGCAAAAGAGACGTAGATGTCTCCTCCTCGTGCGTTTCGAATAGAGACCACCGTGTCGTTAATATTCATGCTAAGAACGACGGCTATGTACAGCCTGTAAGGATTGTTGTTGTTGTTGTTGTTGTTATTGTTGTTGTTGTTGTTGTTGTTGCTACTGCTGTCATTGCTACTGTTGCTTTTGTTGTTATTATTGATGCTGTTGTTGTTGTCATAATAACACTGTTTGGTGGTAGTAGTAACAATAGTAGTTGTAGTTGTAGTGAGTAGTAGTAGAAAGCGTAACAGTAATAATAGTAAACACTTGCCAGTAATTGTAGTGTTGGTCGTGCATAATGCAAATGAAAATGTAAACTTGCTTAATCCTTTTGGTTACTGCGACGTGGCGCCCCGCCCAAGGCGTTATGATCGTCGGCAAGCGAAGTGGGTACTGCGAAAAGCAAACAAAAAGTTGCTGCACTCATTTCGATGGCAACAGGATCGTGTATTCTTTAACTGGAATATACATATATATATATATATATATACAAGTTAATAGAATACACGATCCTGTTGTCATCGAAATGAGTCCTACAACTATGCATAAAGATATAAAGGACCGGTCAAATTGTACTCTCTGACTCTTTAACAAAAGCGTCAGAATATGGTATGCATGTGCGTTACTCCGTTAATGAGGATGTGCACAACAATTTAGTTATGTTCAGTTATTATGAACTAAAACTGAACAAATATTATTGTGAGCCTGTGACTCGGTTGTTCACTTAGTTTGGTCGTACGCTGATGACATGGAACTCTTATTTCTATCAAGCCAGAGCGCAGAATCTGAATTGCCGATACTTTTCCGTGAAGATGTGAAAAATTGAAACGCGTTTTGAATGCTATGCCTGCATACTTCTTTGCCTATGAGTTTGTGCTGTTTGGCACGGAACTATGGGGAACTCCGGGTATAGTTAAATATTATATGTCGTCGTAGGTCTTAAGAACTAACAGGTTGCTCTGGAGAGAAACTTATTGGTGATTTCTACGGCGCATATTGTGAGCATACACGTTAACACAGTGTAAACAAGCGCTAGCCACCTAAATCATAGTATACTTGATCTATAAATAAATCGCTCAAGCTTCGATGCGCAGACAGGATAAGGCCTGGAGTGCCCTAAATCTCAAATGTATGCATTGCGCTGCGCTTGTGTCATTGCTTACATATGCAAATGTAATGACTACACTCTATAAGGGAGAGGCGTTGTTTCCCAACTTCTCGCTACCCTCCAGGCATCTATCTGTACTGGGTTCAGTGGCATTTAGTACTTAGTTAAATCCGCGCTATCCGCGAAAGCCATGCAATAGGCTACCAGCCTATAGCCAATGCCGATTACACAACATTGTCGGTCGATGTAATCCTTTCCAAGAAGGGAGGAATGTTGTTGCAATACGGGTGGTGGTGGTGAAAACTATTAATTACTTCAGTTTCACTTTTCAACTTCTGGACAGCCTAGGCCGTAGCGAGAAAACGTTTCGCGTGCATTAGCGTGTTCACTAGCGCTTACCTTTCGTCTGGGGTCGTAACATGCAATGGAATTTCTTAAAAATAGCGGTATTTGCCGCTGCATTAAATACAAAGTTTGCCAAGCCTTCTTTGGCAATCATATAGCCAACGTATGGTCCTACTGGTCGTACGGCCTTTTCGCGCGTTGCTTGTATAGGACGAAAAATTGCTTTTCCGACTTTTCGGCTTGCGCCACTAGGCCATTAAGTTGTGAGGCCATGCTTTTTCCAGTTACTGCATCCATGCGATCGTCATTCCGGGCGCTGCTAAGCAGCAGTTGCAGGAGGCTTTTTTAAAACGAGCTCGTCTTTAGCTCAACCGTGTTAGTATAAATGACGTCGAGCCACTGCTTTCCGAGCAAGACCTCTACTTCTTCCTCGATGTCACAGCAGCACCTGGTTAACGTGTTAATAGTTGCTTCCTCCAAACTAGTAGAAAGAGGGAGTTTCGCATGAACTGGCAACCGTAGTCCCTGGACCTTTTTGGTGGGCCGTCGAAATCCTTCTACATTTCAATGTCTGTCAAAGTTGCAGCCATTTGGTGTTAGAATAAATGTTGTTGAAATTATGAATGGAATGAAAAAGAACCTCAGCGGTGACGTGTGTTCACCCACTCCCTCTCCACGCGCGCTCGTTATGGACGAATCCTTCCGTATCCTCTTGTGTGACCTTGTTGATGGGGGCTTTTCGTTACTCAGCCTCAGTTTTCGAAGCGTTGCATGAGAGTTCCTACTTATGCTAGTTACAGTCCGTTGAGCAGCCTGGCGATTTGTAACTGTAGGTTGTGTTCAGTTAAGGTTTTGCTGCAGTGGGCGGTGTCTCCATATTTAGTAACATACGAACCTGGTTATCTTTAAGCTACTTTTGAAGGGAATCGCACTCAGGGTGAGAGTATGACTAGTTTATTTAATGTTTCATGCGATAATATTAGCTAATCAAATATTAGCTGCTGTTACTACTACGGCATTTCTGGCAGTCTTTTTCCCTGCGATGGAAGCGGCCCCACTGCCGCCACTGCATTACCACGTTGAACTTCTATGGAGATACGCTGCACCAGGTATCCCGGACGCCACAGTAGTTACCCTTATTCCGAGCTCCTTGAGGAACTTGACGGTTGCTTTACCCTTTAGCCCTAACGTTTCAGTAGCGATCGGCTGAATTATGTATTGCGGTGACAGCTCCCTGTACTTCAACAATTTGCGACTGTCAGCAAGACGTGCGCTCGTGTCAGCTTCCTGACTTGTGCGCGCAATGTAACTGCTAGCAAATGTGCCCGAATTTGTGGCGTCCCATGCTAGCAGACGGCCCCATAGTGTTAGAGTTTTTCTATCTGGACGTAGGAGGCTGTTTACGCACACACCGAGGGCCTCTTTCACTGAAGGAGCTTTTCATAAGTTCGACGTATATGCATATATGCATCACACATTCATTCGTAGATTCATATATTGGTGGAATCAGTCAACAGCATGTCGAAAAGTAGAACGCCAGGGGCAGCGTGTATGGTGGCCGTGAGAAACTGGCAACAAACAGATGTATGCCATCAAACATTCCGCTTCATTCCGCTCTCATTGTGGGTTTGTTTAGCTTTATCTTTCAGTTAACACATCACACCATGAAATACTGTCTATAGCTACTGCCTATATGTGTTGGTTTGTGTGCCGAGTAAAGAGGGAAGAAACGGTCGACGCGGCCATTGAGTATTCTTCGATTTGAACACGAACTCCACTGTGTTCACAGTCATTGAGTTGCCGTCAGATAGTCGGTCAGCCATTTTGTCAGAGTTTGCTTGTAGTTTTTAAAACCATGTACTACTACAACAACTACTACTACGTATTGAGGTCATACTTCTGTCATAAGCAAGCGAGCTCCAAGACTATCATGCGTCCGTCCCCTACAGGCTTGGCGAGTTCCAAGCCTGTAGGGGACGCATGATAGTCTAAAATTGAAAACCACTTCCTTAAGAACATGGTTTAATATATGATTTTTTTTATATAGGTACGACGCCGTTCTTTTCATCAAGGCACACTAACCTGACAGCGACTATTCAGATGGTTACGTCAACAAAAGGTTTTGTCTTCTATTTGAATCGACTCTATCGTATCTCGTAGTATGTGGGTGCGACTGCTAGATGTCTGCTTGCTATACGCAATTCCAGTCGTAGGTTCAATGTCGACGTATTCTAACTCTTTATTGTTGGGGTAGTCATTTCGGCCTAGGTGTTGTTGTTGCTGTTGTTGTTGTTGGGTAGTCGTTTCGGTCTAGGTGTTGTTGTTGTTGTTGCTGCTGCTGCTGTGTGGCGGCGGCTTGCTGGTGTTTTTACTTATTAACGGGGTTTGGGTAATAGATGGCTCGTTTCGTTTGCGCTTGGCTGGCCGTTTCGATAATTGGCAAACAAATCCCATAATCAGCTGCTGTTGTTGTTATTGGTGTTATTAGTGTGAATGCTGTTACTACTGTTGCCATTGTTACTGATGCGGCGACTGTTTTTCTGGCTATTATTATTGTATATTATATAATATTATATACGCGTAGTGTGGTCGTTTGTGTTACTATTCCGAGCGTTGTTGTTGTTGTTTTTCTCGATGTTTCTGGCGCTTTTCCTATTATCAATGCTCATTAATACCGCTCGAAAGCTGTTGCTATGCGATACTGAAGCGTGACCTAATCAATCGCTGTTCCGACTAGGCCAAGCGATAGAGCCATCCATCGCCATGTAGTTTTGGCGGCGTGCTAAGCTCTCTCGGGTGGCATCATCGATGTTGTCCAAAGCTAGCGCTGCATACATGCCCAGTGTCGATGTTGTTGCTGTTATTGACATTCGTTATGCATCAGCCCTAACCCTAGGGATCATCGAATAATGATGACAACAAGGATGGCGGTGGCAGTGCTGATCAACAACAGCACAATAACAACAACTACAGCAACAACAACAACAACAGCAACGAAGCATTCCTTAGCGGACTGATCTATTTGCTTAAATGCATCGTAAAGCCGATATACGTTATAGGTATATAGGTTAATTAATAAATCATCACAATATTTTCTATATCCGTGATTGGTTGTAACTAGCAGTACCATGAGCATCATCATCAAAATTAAGTCCAGGTCTACTAATGATGGCGGTAGAACAAAAACAACAACAACGACAGCAGCAACAACACCAATAACTGATGTGCTTCAAACATTGGCTATAATACAGAGTAAGCTAGACGCGTTTATTATTAGCTTATTCTGGCTTACATGCAAAAGGTTTTTGAGAAGGTGAGAGTGATGAGAGCACACCGGCTCACAGGAAGGACAGAGCACTGGTACAGTGTTCTGTCCTTCCTGTAATGACAAATGCGTGCACGATGGGACTCTAGAGCTGCATTAGCAGAAAAGATGATGGCAACCTTGATGGGAAAATTGCAGATGCGTGTTCGTGTTTCCTCTCGACGAACGCGGCAAAACGGATTCAATTGTAAGGTGACATTATCATTTTGTGACAGAAAACGAACGTTCACGCTGCTACAAGAACAAGGTTCTCTTCTAACGCCGAAAGATGCATAACGCCGCATACCGTCGTCTTCAGCATCTACCCTTTTTGCAGGCCTCTAGGGCCCGAAATAGATTAGCGTAGGAGTGGTGGCTGTTGAACGGGTGATAAAGCTGCCAGGGCGTCCGACAAGCCAGCTGAATTGCTTTTAAGCTCGGTAAGTGGGTTCCCCACACTCCCTGCCCACACCAAGCCGTGTCCTGGGATCGCTTCGTTCGAACGCTTCGACAGAACGTATCCAGGACGAGATGCTGCTAAGAGGGTTCCAACAACCAGGTCTTTCCGACGGTCAATACAAGCAACGCATACATTCACAGAACAAGATGCTGTGCTGCTAATAGTAGGACGCCCTATTCAAACGAACTCGACGTCACATCGACGGATTTCCAGGCCAAACTTGACTTGATGAATACGACGGACCTTTGCTGACAATTACTCTATGATAGAAACAGCCTCCAGACACGTGCGCAACTCAGTGGCAGAATAGGCCGTTTTTTGTTTAGCAACGTCCGAAACAGCGCCCGCTCTTATGCGACAAGCCTTGTACAAGCCAACTCCAATGTGAAAGTGAACAACCAACTCATTTAGCATCTATGACATTATTTGAAACCACGCACCATTATATTAATGAATACCTTATTTTTTAACGGAATTGGGTTATTTCTATTTTTATTCAGTGTACGAGCGATTGCAAACGTTTCATTCCCTTATCACCGAAGCCATTGAGTATATGCGCGCTATGACCATAATAATTTAGCTCCCATCCTTATCGCTAGTAGTAGTTTGAACGCGTGCACACGTTTTGCTGGTTTAGTGCTTAACTAAGTCATCTATTTTTGTCGGTATTGTCATTCGACATCATCATGAGTAGGTAAACGTAAATTCACAAATTCCATCCTGCATTGGCAAGGAGGAAAAATGCGTCGGGGACACGTATCACCCACCTTTTTTTCATGAATGCACAACAACAACAGTTTATATTAATTGGCTAGCTAGTTTGTGTTCAAACCAAATGGTTATATTTGGCATAACCATTTGGTTTGAACACACCCTGTTGTACATTTGTAACCTTAACAACATACCCGGCTCAACTCATCTGATGGCTCTTACGTGGAAACGCTTTACTAGGGGTAACTCGTGGTGTTATAGCTTAGTATACTTGAGAGTCGAGCCCGGTGACGTGGTGCATTCGCGTGCGCTTTGCGATCGGAGGAGACACAGAAGTGCACGGGTTCGATCGCCACCGTTGCACTCTTTGCGCATTACTTATGGGGTCCGTCTAGTGAAGCACTGCGAAAGCAAATCCGTTGACGTTAAATGGTGGTTGAGAGTTAGCCCGAAAAAGCTTAGTACAGTGAACTAGATGTCTTCAGGATATGTATGCGTAAAGTCTATATATACGAGTTACTATGTTTGTATGTTGTTTAGCTCATAACGGGGTGTAAACAATTGTCCCCCAGCGAACGGACGACAACCTCTTTGGTTCGCGTAAAGTCTTAGGCACCTAAGCCATGGTTAAACGAGACGTCGCTGACTAACTGCTCCTCGAGACGCCTTATCTCGGCCGGATTGATTCTGAGCCGTTTTCGTCGCATTTCTCGCTCGACGCATGCCCAATCAGCCAATGTGCTGCTCAGTCGATACGAGACAGCAGTGCACTGTGATCGGTGTATTCGCATCCATGCGGCCATCTATCCGAGGCTAAGACCTCCACAACGCTTTGACGTGCTCACGGTGTTTGGTCCGGCGGCAGAGCGTACCGCCGGGCGAGTGTTTGTCTGTACGTAGATGCTATGACATGAACATGAGCATGGCACACCACCATTATAACATCCACTATCTCCGCCTAGCTTTCAATAACGCATCCATCCCAGAAGCAATTTTGCCGCAGAGGAGATTTTCTCCGTTGCTTTGCGCGTGCGTACTTCTTCTTCTTCTGTTGTTCGTTTTTCGCTTATGAATAGCCTTATGCTCTCGAAATGGTTCGTCATCGTTGTTGTTGTTGTAATGTTCGTAGGCTTTGTTGCGTTTCTCTTTGACGTTCATCGTCTTAGCGACGGTATTGCATAAGTAACACCACCGAGGCCTGGGTGGGATCCTACGCCCCCATAAGCGACAATTTTGTTATAACCAGGACATACGACGATACGAGAAACGGATATATATATATATATATATCCCTCTCTCGTATCGCCATATATATACAGAGATAGAGAGGGCGAAGAAAAAGGGGAGCCCGACAAATAATTAGAAACTGCAGTTTGCGGACCAGGAAGGTAGGTTACTCGCTGCTGGGCTAGCCTAGGCATATGAGGACGGGTCTCAAGTCTCCCGGGATTCTCAGGGATGCTTATGTCCCGTGTTGCCAGCCGGTGTTCGGTTAGGCAGCGAGTGAGCTACTATAACTACTGGTCGCAACTGTCTGCAACAAGCGACGCACTCGTAACGAACAAAGATGGCCGGATGGAATCGGCGACGGCAGGAAAACGGCGATTTTTTTTCGTGGCGTATTTGCGTTCCTTAACTTTCCATGGTGGCGCTGTGGAACGCACGCCAGCCCGAAGCAGATACGAAAAGAGTATGGCTGGCTTTTCAATTATTTCTCTTCGCTCTTTATACCTTTATCGTTATCGTTTTCCTCACTCTCTTCCTCGCTTTCTCTCTCTCTCTTAGCGTCCCCCCGACCTTGTTCCTTAGCGTCTATTTCCATTGGCTTGTAGTCGGAGCGCCCCCCCCACCTTTCGGGGTCGGGGTCCTCGTCGTCTCTGTCAGAGCATAGCTGCCGACCTCGCTTATTGTCAAAAAACCCCCATCCCTGCTGCTGCTGTGAGGGGGCCTGGCTATAATAGGCCGTGTCTCGCTAGTCCGCAAGACGTGTTCTTTCATTGAGTTCAACGCTAGCTTAGTGAAGCACACTATGTTTGAAGACGACAATAGCAGCAGCAACAGCGTCCACAATAAATACGCAGAATGTTTGTAAGAACTCGTAGTTTACTATTTGACATGTATACGGATATATATATATTTTTTTTCAGCACTTCAAACGCCTAAAAAAAAAAAATATATATATATATATATATATAGAAAGCCTTATCTGATATATATATATATATATATATATATATATATTGGAGATATTTACGATTTGATCCATGTCTGTCCTGGTCCATTAGGAAGAAGTCTTGTAATCTAGCCTCTTCTCGTGTAGGCACAGCACATACTCACTGTTGTATTAATTTGAACGTATATATATATATATATATATATATATATATATATATATATATATATATATATATATATATATATATATATATAGTAGATGTTATACTTGTCCTTCGCTTATAAAAGAGGCTTTTGAGCCACCAAAAACAGTGATTTGTTAGAGTTTGTGCGGACACTTAAGTTTGATTCATCAATTTTTTTTTAAGTCGCCGTTATGCCAGTTAAACTGTTTTTTTTCTACGATTTTGCAGTACAGGTCGCGTAACGCCATGCGACATATTCAGACGGGGCTCGATGCTCTAGAACGGCCGCGGTAGACGGAAGCATTTAAAGACACATAGTCCTGATTACTGATTACATATTGCAAATCGGCGTAGGCCACTGCACTTCACTCGTACGTTAGCGCGAGTTATGTCTCTACAGATAACTCGTATTTTATCAAGACTAGGTTTCCTGTCATTGCATTTACTATATTGTTGTCGTCGTCGTTGCTGTCGTGTCCATTTAAGCCGAACAGACATTGGCTGACGCCACTGATAGGAATCTATATACATATACCGCAGATAGATTGGCTAATCGTTCGCATTTCAGGTTAAAACAGTTCCGTCATTTGTTTAGTCCCAGACGGGGTCGGTTCAACGTCTGTGCACTATATAGTCCGTCATTTCTATCGCCGAATCGCCGTTGCTTGTTTCCGTATTTTTGCCGATAGTAGCCGATACTTGTGATTGATACTACTGAAGATAAATACTATTGTCTGTTATCATTACTATAATCACCATATTGTGCCTTGCACGCATGTATTGTTTCCTGGTTTGGAAGCACAACCGCGAAAATTAAAAATACTGAGGAGATGCAGTTTAGATTGTTAAAATGATCCCGTTAGGGTGTTACCTCGACTTTAGGACTGCAAAGGTTTTTTTTGCTTCTAGACTCCCGTTCTAAAAGTCAATATAGCCCGACTACTTACTTCTTACTAGCTCGGGCAAACGGATAACCTATGATCTCAACCTTGCGTGAAGTTTAAAGCTCGGAGTTCATCAATGTTTTGATCGCATGGCAGATGGCCAGATGGTTAGCATACACATGGCAGCCTCTTTCGTTGTTGAACCCAAGTTCTCATGAGGTAGATATGCCATGTAGTGCATGAGTGATGTCAGAATATCATGACATACGTATACACACGCCTCTGTAAATGAAAATAAAGGTGCCTGTATGCTATGTCAAAACTGTCATCATGTGATTGGGTGTTTCACACGCATCGTCTGTACAACACCGACTGGCAGCAGAACGAGACAGCCTATCTTTCTATCTGTCTATCTATCTATCCATCTATCATTTGGTCGGTGGAATAGAACAAGTCCGTATCGACTTTACAACCCCCGATGCCACATTACATTTCGTTCCCAGTTTACTACAGACAGCTGTTGAGGTAGCTAATTTTAGGACGCCTGCGCAGAGGCTATGTGGCACAGCGAAACTCAGATGGTAGCGGATATCCGAAGAAAAAGAAGAAGGCTACGCGTGGGTGGGTGGGCGCATCTGTGTGTCTAACGGAACGCAACGGAAACACACAGCCAAGCTGTTTTTCAGGCGCCAACTAACTTCTCGGTTGTCGTCGTCGTCGTGTCGAGGTCAGGTGGAAATTGGTCAGGCAAGGTCGCTGCCGCCGCTCCCCGCGTTCGGCAGCGCTAGAGGACTGTTGTGGGGGGTTGTGGGGTGGGCAGGGTGTCGGGCGCGCCTGTTTGTCTTGACGGCTCCCTCTCCCCCGGTCCTTCTCGTCAAGATCATTCCCGCCGCGTCTCTCTCTCTCTCTCTCTTTCGGGTCTCTCTTGTCTCTCTCCGGTCTCTCTTTGTGTTTTTCCTCGTCCTTCTCGGGTTTCTCCTCGCTGTTCCCTTTATCCCTCTGAGAGCTTGCTTTGTTCTCGTTGTCGGACTCCTTGTCGAGCTCTTCATGGTCCTCTTTTGGACGACGGCGGAGGAGAGTCGTCCTCTCGAACCCCCTCGATCCCCCGCACGCCAGCCAGCCAGACCCCCCGCCCGTCCGCCGCTGGCGCGAATTCCTTTCCTGACGTCCTCGACCTCACCGCTTTCTAGTCTTACAGAATCGATCCAACGATCGTGCGTCTGTCTGACTGCTTCTGCTGCTGTTGCAACTTTCTCGGTTTCCTTTTCGGACTTGTCGGCTTGAGTCGTAGCTCTCTCTAATCCTCTATTTACCTTCGGCCGCCAACCGCAGAAATCAGACATCGAGACAGCTAGTCCACAGACCGCGTCACTCAATGCGATTATCTGCCTGCTTCCGCACAGCTGACATGGCGGAAATATATATATATATATATATATATATATATATATATATATTTATATATATATATATATATATATATATATATATATATATATACATACGAACATACCAAACAAATAGTGGCCAAACTAGTAACGATGACGACCGGTAGAACATCAAAGAACAGTACCGTGTCCGTTCGAAGTAGTAGTCGGCGTAGTGGATGGGCATCGTTCCACGGATTCTTTTGCTAGGTTTCTCATTTGTCGTTTGTGGCAGTTATGGTCATGATGAAGAAGAAGAAGACGGTCTTGGACGGTTGGGATCATGATCATAATGATGATGGTGATGATGATGGTCGTACTCATGGCTTTAATAGCCCTGGTGGCGGCAGAGGACGTTCTATGTCGTTGTCGAACGACTGGAGCTCTCTAGCCCAGCGATACCATCCAATCAGATTTAATTAGCAACGAATTGGAAACCTCCGTTGAGGCCTCTTCAACTTGTCCCGCTTGTTCACCTCCACCTGCACTTGCACAGCCGTATGCATCTCTATGCGCGTACGTACACCGTTGTTGGTGCTGTGTTGTTGGTGGGTGTTGTCATTTTTGTTGTGTGTTGTTGTTGTTGCTATAGTTTTGTTGCCATAGTTATTGTTATTGCCATAGTTATTGCTATTGCTATAGTTATTGTTCTGTTGCTATAGTTGTTGTTGATATTGTTTTGTTGCTATAGTTGTTGTTGATATTGTTTTGTTGCTATAGTTGTTGTTGATATTGTTTGTTGCTATAGTTGTTGTTGATATTGTTTTGTTGCTATAGTTGTTGTTGATATTGTTTGTTGCTATAGTTGTTGTTGTTGATATTGTTTGTTGCTATAGTTGTTGTTGTGGATATTGTTTGTTGCTATAGTTGTTGTTGCTATTGTTCTGTTGCTATAGTTGTTGTTGATATGGTTTTGTGGATATAGTTGCTGTTGCTGGTATTGCTATAGCTGCTTTTGCTGTTGTTTTATTGCTATAGCTGTTGTTGTTATTGTTGCTGTTGTCGTCGCTGTAGCTATAGTCTGATATGACGCAGAGAAGCAGACGAAAACCTTCATCTCGTTCGGTTGGAGGCGTCAACATGAAGCGAGTTCAACAACAACAACAACAACAACAACAACAACAACAACAGGATATTGTACGAGCAGTCAGCTCCATTCGTAGACAACAACATAACCGAATTTGCGCGACTTCAGTCAGCAGCAATATGCGTAGCGGCGGTAGCCGTCTCGATCATGGAGCTGCGGTCGCCGCCGCCGCTATCGCTACCACCACCACCATCACCATCACCACCACTGTTGTTGTAATCACACAAACAGACGTAGTCGACATTCAACTTCATTCAAAGTGACTCATCAGCTGCTAGCAGCTGATGTATTCTACATATGTATGTCGACGTACATACGTCGTCGTATATGTGGGGGGGCAGTAGAGCGCAAAGACAGTGAGCGAAAGTTACGTTGCTGACGTCCGACCGACGGTGAATTTGTAGTCTGAAAGCGTATGCTACCATTAGTCTGTGTCGTCGTCGTCATTGTTGTTGTTGTTGTTGTTATTGTTGTTGTTGTTGTTGTTGATGTTGTTGTTGTTGTTGTTGTTGTTGTTGTTGTTGTACTCGTGGTCGAGCGACGGTAGGCCAAGCCAGAACGTCAGCCGCCCACCAGTTGGGGTCGGTCCCAGTCGACGCGGGTTGCGTGTCCTCGTCCTCGAGGTGCACGATTAATGGGCGGGCACCTTGCTGTCTTGCTGCGCGAGGTTCGTTCGAGAGAGGCGTTCTGAAGGCAGGAGGATGAAGGTAGGCAGGCAGAACAGCCAGACAGACAGACGCCAGTCGGTTCAATCTTAAAGCCCCGGCCCGGAAAAGTACAACAACAACAAGAAGACGAAGGAGAATAAGTGCAACGTGAACAGCAATAGCAAGAGCAGCAGAAGACTGCAGTAGCCGCCTCCATGGTGGCTGCTACCGTCGAGCCCGGTGGCGTGGTGGGTGCATGCGTCTGCGCCTCGCGACCGGAGGAGACACATCGGTGCGCGGGTTCGAGCCCCACCGTTGCCCCACATTTGTATTTCTGAGGGTCTATGAAGCAATGCGAAAAGCAGTCCCATGGACGTTAAATCTTGGCTGAGAGTCAGCCCCGAAAGGTGGCTGCTACCACGATAAGGGCACATAACTAATAGTAGATGCTGCCAAAAGTCCAATTATAGCCAAATAAAAGGG
This sequence comes from Dermanyssus gallinae, assembly GCA_003439945.1. NCBI lineage: Eukaryota > Metazoa > Arthropoda > Arachnida > Mesostigmata > Dermanyssidae > Dermanyssus > Dermanyssus gallinae. Next base: position 570,853 of record QVRM01004723.1, read on the forward strand.
CTGGCTTGTCCTTGATTTGAGTAATCGATTATTATTATTATTATTATTATTATTATGCCGGCGAAATCATAGTTGTAGTAACAGCAGCATGCGGCACGCATGGGTAGAGTGTAGGCGCAATGGTGGCTGGACTAGATCGAATGCATTGAGGCTTTGAGAGACCGCATCGCCGCACACGAGGTCACGTAGGCGAGGCGAATTACGATTACCTGTTAGTGTCATCGATACTCCGACGGCTGGTGTTTTTGTTTTCAATTTACGTATTACTGCCACCCATCCCGCCCCCAGAGTGATTCGATTTTGTGGATCTTTGCTAGGAAATTGTTTAGGTGGTTATTCGATCAGGGCCGGAGTCCGATTGTTGCTGCCGAGCACAAACTATGCCCCGTCTCTTTGTTATTGTTGCTATTATTGTTGTTGTTGTCGTTACTGCTGCTGCTGCTGTTGTTGTTGTCTTTATTGCTGCTGCTGTTGTTGTTGTCGTTATTGCTACTGCTGCTGTTGTTGTCGTCGTCGCTGTTGCTGTTTCGGTTTCCTAGAGGAACAAGACGCCAAGCAGATCAAAGATAGGACGCTGATTTGCAAGGGACCTCTCTCTCTGTTAGTAGTAGTGGTTTTCGATCTGTATGTCTATTTATTCGGACGTGACTTAAAAACAGCCGACAACGTACGTCCGAGCGGCACGTCCTGAAGCTAAGAAAATCATGTCGTGAGAGCATGATGTCGCCTGCCCAGGCCCCGAGGGTACTCTGCAGCAGCTCTGTCCAAATCCTCGTCTTTGAGGCCGCTGTTTTCGGCCGCACGTCTAAGACAGACCGAACGTGTCTATAGATTATCCGAGCAGAGAGTGAGTGATACGAGACGGGGGAGGATTATATGTGTGCAGACCGAGGATGAACATCTAAGATGGAGCTCGTCGTTCGCGTCCGCTGAGAGTATCTAAACTAAATTACACTTGAGCATTTGGAAACTGACTCGATTCCGCTAGTATTCCGAGGATATTTATATATATATATATATTTATATGTGTGCTGGAATGTCCAAGCTTTTATCCAGTATCGATTGTGTATATATATATATATATATATATATATATATATATAAACAATTTCTAAATCTGACCTGGCATGACTAAATAGGCTATTTTTTTTGGTTGCGATCATGATGATCAAATCATCATGATCATGGTGCAAGTTTTCAGTTACTATGACGAATGTCAGTTTTGCTGCTAATGTATGAAGCCTAAAACATATAGACGGGCGCGGCCGACTATAATAACGCCACTTCGCTCCAAAAAATAGGGCAATTCACTTTAATGCACTTGCATTTTGGCGATGGGGTAAATTAGTACTTGATTGCTACGGTACTACGGTGTGCTTCGATCTGCGACAGGTTGGATTAAACTGTGGAAGCCAGAGCTTGGTGCGAGGCGTCAAAGCAGTCTCATTGTGTACCACACTCGATCTTTGGTACCAACGACCGTGGCTTTGCCGCAGGTATAAGTGTAAAAATATTTACTCTGCACGTTGTTTATTCCCGTGTTTGTTACGTTTGTTTTTATGTATGCAGATTTATATAAATACAGTATTTACTTAACGTTTCGTCAATCACTACATCTTAACACAAACATATCTGTCTAATCGATGCATTGCTTTTCTGAATGTTTTCAGATCAATGGACTAACCCACGTAAACATTCCCGTGATGCTAATGCCGGACGACTTCAAAGCTTTCACAAAAATTAAGGTCGACCACCACTACTTCAATAAGTGAGTTATTACAAAGACGAAACTACCTCATTATTTTCGGCTGCACGATAAGCATACCGTATTTTCGCGAATGCTACGCCGCAGTTTGATATATATATATATATATATATACATTTATGTGCGGGACAAGAAATTGATGTATTGTTACACAGGCAGCGTGTGCTGTAATCCCGCAATATTAGCACTTGTGTCATATACACATACTATTACATATTAACATTTGTTCTACTTTGATTACATTTAGCAAGTTATTTTTGCAACTTTGGCACTTCGCTAGCAGGTGGTTGGCCTTTAGCGTCAAAACTTCTTCTTGGAACTTGGAAATGAGGCCTTCGTTTCTAGGCTTTTCGGGTTCGAGCCTCGAACGAACGTCCGTTTGTCTGGTTCTCCTTCTGCGAGAGCACGAGTTGTTTCCAGTAGTCCTAGTTCCAGGCTCGCCGCCTAGCCAGCCTGGCTGCTACCGCTGAGCCCTGATTCCGGCCGTATATGAACCACCACTCGTAATCACAAGCGGGCGACCTGCTGTGCCTTTAATTTGAGCTCGATCCAAATGTGCTGCTGCTATTAGGCAAGTGCGAATAGTATAGACGCATGATTGTTGTTATCTACGACGTTATGCAAATGACTGCTGTTGTTGCTGCCTGTGACGATGTTGTTGTTGCTATGTTGTTGTTGTCGTTGTTGTTGCTATGTTGTTGTTGTAGCTCTGCGCTGCTGCTGGGTCAGCATGCTGGAATGCTATAACAATGGCAGACAGTGCTCAGATGACCTTGGATATGTTTGCTGAGTTACAGCCGTCATTTTTGGTGTTGCTGTTGTTGTTGCTGTTTCTTGCTGTTTCGGAATACTCGTTGTGGCACCTGCTGTGTTGTTGTTGTTGATGTTGATTCTGCTGCTATTACGGCCTGATTACGTCACTACGCCAAGTGGCTCGCTAACAGCAGCGACTCAGATGCGCTTAGGCCGTAGGCCGGCTTACGCTTACATACAAGTATGCTGGCCTGCATGAGGTTTGCATAGCCTTTATTATCTGGTCGCCAATCACTGCCAGGTCGGTTGGGTGTTCTTCCCCCAAGCTCCTCTCGCTCTCACTCTCTACATCTTTAACTCTCTCTCTCTCTCACTCTTTACTTCGCTCTCTCTCTATCTTTATATAAATATATATATATATATATATATATATATATATGTATCGCGCGCTCTCTCTTTATCCTGCTTGTCCCATCGCTAGCTCGGTTGCTCTAAATACGTCGCCGTCGTTGAGGGCACGGAGAAAGTGGAGAGTAGCCTGTGTAGGGTGGGGGGTTGGGTGGGGGTCTGGGGAGCATAACAGTGTCGTCGGAAGGCGACGCAGATATCCATCCGACTACATACCTCCGTGCGCGAATGAATCCCTGCTGGAATCCCCATCATCTGCTGGACGCGCTCATACATGCGTACATACAAACATGTGTACGTGCGTGCATACAAACAGATATCCATACATAGGTAGACAGAGACTCGCTAGCCGGCTCAGTGTTCATGGCGAGCATGTACTCGTATGTCTATGTCTTTGTCTATCCGTCATTGCGCGGCGCCGGTCATTGCGGAGACAAGCGACAGGCAAATATTTGCGGCCGATTAATTAGTCGACTGCTCTCGCCTGCTGAGCTGCAGCGTACAGTGAGTGAGTGGGCTCCTTTCTCTCTCTCTCTCTCACACACACGCTCTCACTCTATCTCTCTCTCTCTCTCTCTAGCGAGATATGTGCGATCCTGCCCTCGTTCGGGCAGCTCTTTGCGTCCAAATACAATGGTGTTACCACGTAGGCGCCAGCGCAGCCGGCGGGATTATTCATGAGATCAAGTTTTCTTATTACTATATATTATCGTTATTGTTAGTATGACGATTATTATTATTATTATTATTATTACTATTATTATTACTACTATTAATATATACAGATTGGGATTAGAGCGATTACGAACAAACAAAAATAAATTCAATATCGAGGCCTTCAATTGTAGGGTATAAACGCTTGGACCACAAGCGTCCAGGTGTTGATCATTGTCACTGTCACGAATATACGTTTCGTCTGATGTACAATACTATGTAGCGTATACAAAGTGTATGCTTCTATTTCTCATTGTTCTAATACATCATAGCTATACATAAGCCGGCACAAATTGTAAACTGCAGAAGCTCCCTAATCCGAGCAACGGGTTCTATGCTTTGTCACGACCGCTCCGACGTGGTAAGTAGTTTATCGATTGATAGTAGTGATTCATTGGTGAAAGCAAATGGTGATTCATTACAATGGTGTTTCATTGATATCAGTGGAAAGGCGTTCGCGGGCGCGGTCTTTCCTTCCCTGTCAAGCGAGTCCTCACTTCCCTGTGTCTATGTTGCATTTATTAGCCTGCCCTGAAACGTTGCACGTTTTCACATTAGTGTCGCGCAGCTACGCGGTTAGTTACGACGCTAACAACCGCTGTGGGAACGGATGGGCCGTCAATGGGCCGAGATGGCAGCGCAGGAGTCACAGCGCCAATTGCCAATAAATCATCTCTTGTAGATAGATTGACGTGTGTACGTGAATACTCGTATTTGAGGGCCGAGTCGCCATGTTTTCCTCTAAAAACAGAAAACAGCGTTTCTGAAGAGTGAACAAAAAACCGCTAACACGCGCAGGTAGACACTGGCGTATAAAAGAAGTAATTATTTTTTATGGAAGTTTGATTTGCATAAAAAGCACGGCTTCTTTTATACGTAGGAGTTAGTAACTTGCTTTCGAATACCCTCATAGCATGAATGATTTTTTTGCCTGACTCGGCCTATATATATATATATAAATATATATATATATATATATATATATATATATATATATATATATATATATATATATATATATATGTGTGTATAGGTTTTGTGTTTGCCTGTGTCGTATTGCTCCAATTTATCTTTTTCCATACCGATTATTTCGTTTTTTTCTAACGTGCGTATTGCTGGAAGAGCTATTATTGTTCGTGTAAACGTAGTCGCGTCCGTCTGTGTATGTGTAAGTATATGCAGTTGTCCGTTGGCTTTATCTCGATTGTGCTGGAGACGCTAAGCGCGTGTTAGTAACTAATAGCAACAACAACGACGACGACGACAACAACAACAACAACAACCACAACGACAACAACAACAACAACAACAACAACAACAACAACGACGACAATAATAATAACCGCAGCAAGAACGACCACGAACGTACGGGTCAAACAGACAAAGTGCAAACGCTTTCCAGGAGTGGCATAGAAGCCGCGCGACGGACTCTAACTACCCGGATGGATGTCGTTAGCCATCCAACATGGCCGTCACTGCTATAATAGGATTCTCAACCTTACTGTCGTTGCTGTGGGCACTGTTGTTAGTGTTGTGTTTTGCGGTTATTAGTGCTACTGGCGCTGTGATTGTCGTGTCATTTTGCTGTTATTCGTATTATTTTTTTGTCGTCATCGTTTTCTGTTAGTGTCATACTAATAATAATGATTATTAGTATAGTTACTATTAATCGCTTTTCATCGATGGCGCTCATTGTGATCGTATTCGCGACAACGCTGCCCGTATGATCGTACATGGTTTAGACATGTAGCGTAGAAACACATGAAGGTTAAGCGTTTTCGCTTTGGCTCGAATATTATTGATATGGCTGGAAATGCGGTCATTTTGTTACTATGTGTATCTCCTTGTTTTTGTGTACTGAAGCTACACACTCACTTTTTTGTTCTAAGTTTTTTCGTAAGGCTAATGCCCGTTTTTTCATGTTACGGGTAATTTTTAATCCACTCCAATTTAGACAAGGTAAATACCTTGTCTAAATTGGAGACCATACAAACCAATTTAAGAGTGGCCGGTCTGGGTCTCGAACCCAGTTCTCCCGAATGCAAGGCAAAGGCTTTGCCACTAAGCCATCTTGCTCGGTGGAGCAATACACTATACATATATTGTTCGAAACAACTTTGGATAGGGTAGTTCGACTCTGACGACACGCGGGGCCCGACCACTTATAGGGAATTTTGGCCTATAAGTATTGTATGCTATACTTAGCTCTCTGTGATCAAGAAGGCGGAGACTCACGGGTGGAGGCCTTGCCATTGCACTTCGACGGGCTGAGACCTGCCACGCTCCCACACTGGAAAAGATGGGGCATGCAACTTTGGTATCTCCGTGTCTTTGTGGTAGCTATTCAAACCTGCTACACGTCAGATACATGCCATGCTTTACACGAGCCTGCTAGACTGAGCCCGGCCGCCAAAAGCCACGCGTTCTGAACAACTTGGATCTTTTGCCAGACTGCCTTGTACGTACTTGCCCCGCTTGCAATGCAACAACTCAGGAGATGTTCTATGAAAAGCTTTGTATGCACGAACGATTGGATGGAGCAAAAAAGTAACTGCCGTCTCTCCGAAGGAGAAATTGAACAACCAGAACTGTTGCAAAGCTTTACGGCACATTAAGGCTTAGACCAAGCAATAAGGAGCCCGCCGATATTCTATGCAGGGGCGCACTAATATTACGAGTGTCATTCCACGCTGTATCTTTTGATACGTTTTTTATAAGTGCATACATTAATAACATGTACGATGGCCGTAAGGCTAATGCCCAAGTACGGTTTTGCACTGATACATTCTAGCATCATCGAGAAAGGAAGGACATATTGTGTGTTAACACACGTATTTCACATTTTTCTACCTAAATATTCCTAAGGAAGCCAGGATTATGTATCACAATACATAATTCATATTTTTGGGAAGGCTTATTTTCCAGTATCCCAAGAAAAACTAAAAATTAAAAACATATTTGTTCTTATACGAAACATCCAGTGTCTGATGAAACGTTTTTCAACAACGTTCGTTGAAACAACACTGTCGTATCATGGCAAAAGCAACAGGGTTCTCTCTCTCGCGTTCCCTCTACACGGCAGTTTATTAACGGCGGAAAGGACCGAGAACTGAGCTTTGGGAAATGCCAGTCGTTAGAATGCTCGACCCCTCGAACGTTTCTCCAATTCTCGCATTTCTCTCTAGGGTACGAAACAAACCACTTCACCGTAATATGATTTAGACCTAAGCGCTCCAATAACTTTATAAAAATCCCGTGCCTTATTGAATTAAATATATTGGCCGCATTCAAAAACAGTGTAACAAAGACTTTACTGTCATCCGCGGCGCGTGTCGCATGAATCAGCCATGTCGCAGAGTGCGAGTTTCGTGAAACGTTCTAGGCGGAACCTAAGCTGTGCCTTCTCGTGCAAATCAAACCCAGCTATATACGTTTAGTATATCTAGATAGCTGATACTTCAGAAAAAACTCGAATAACTTTATTTGAATAATTTCGCTTGGCATTGCGTAGCGCGATTGGCCGGTAAATTTTGGAGTCGCTCCTTGAACTTTTATTTTGTAGAATTGTATAACTTTCGTGCGCTCAAGGAACTCTGGGAACACTGAAAGCCGACTTGACATGCTGAATAGATGCGCCAAAGAAACTGCACTAAAAGGCGACTGCTGCTTTTCAATACTTTGGATAGCACTTTGCCTTAAGTGTTCCTGACATTACAATTAATTAACTCCGACTCATTAGCCCCTTCGATGGTCGGTGCAGGTGCAGACCAGGCAGGTCATGCGTCCAGGTTAGCAGAGGCTAACAATGTAGAACATACTCTAGCGTTGTTATCCGCACCTATTTTGCTGTTGGGTTTCGAAACAATGGGAGGACCAGGCCCGCTTTCACTGAAGTTGATTCACGTGCGCGTGGGCAGAAGCGTTAACCTTTCCATCGGAATATTTGCTTCAAAAGCTGTCGCTCGACATTCGACGAGGAAACGCAGCACCCGTGACTACATGTTCACGCGAAGACAATTGTTTACTTCAATCTGCTAATATGAAAACATTATATAAACAAATCATAATTGTACCAATCTATAATTAACTAACTGTACGTCGCTTACAAGTGCGGCATTCAATGTAATCTAGTTAAAATGGGAACGCCAAGAAACTATGCTGTAAGGAGTCAGAAAAGTTAGCTTTGTATGTGCAACATACAGTCATACGCGTGTACTATTTAAATATACATTTATATTTATATTCTGATGTTATTTAGAGATTGTGTTTGTATCATCATACATATATGTATGTGTATATATATATGCGCATAGAGGTATGTATATACATACGCATTGCTATATATGTACATATTTATCAATTTGGTCGCCGACTGATGCTCGATGTATACGGTTTCGGCCATCGTGTTCTATCGAATACGATAGATCGAATGAGGGTTTACTGCTCTCACTGGTATTGCGACAGTCGACGGCTTCGCTTTCGCCGCCGACCACTTCGATCAGCAACTTCATATTGGAAAAACGAAACTTCGATAGATCGCGTAAGTCGGGACCCTTCGTTTGCGCTTGTGCGCGTTCGTCGTGTGGACTTCGTCATCGCTCTCATCAATGTCCGTATATGCGTCGCTGGTTCTCAAACTTCGTCCGTATCGTCCGGGCACCCACCGTCTTCGGAAGGTCTCCGATGTCAGAGTTCAGCGTTTTGCCGCCAGCACGAGCAGTCGCGGCGGAAGCAGCAATACGGATGGGATAGATTCAGCTTCCTTCTCCCAGTGCTTCAAAAATCTGCTGGTCCGGTTAAAATGTGCACGCTGTGTGTTTTTCCCCCCAAACTAAGGGCCGCCATCCGGCAGCTGATCTCACCGTGAAGTAACCGTCGTTGCATTGAAGCATAGCATGTGCTGTTGTCTCAGGATAAACACTACACCTCACACAGGTGGAGTCGATTTCCGGCTCAGATCAGAACCTGTGGCGTCTTGTACGTAGCATACCTGTTCGGCATAGACCCAGCAGACCCGAGCTTCGGGTCATGTCGTATAGGTACTCTCCTGTACCACACGCGTATCGGGGGAGGCTTTTTCTGTGTACGCTCTCCGCTTCTTCACTGCCCTTCGCCTCCTCCCCTGGGCTGAGATCTCAATGATATGGTGTCCTCGCAGGTATATTACTTCTCCATCTATACATATGCAGGCGACTTTGCTCATATTATGTCTAATTTCGAGTATGGCCCCTGGTCCATCGATACTTGTCCATTGACGTCACTCTGGCAATCAGTAACGTATAGAGTGCATTGAGCCACCGAGCCTAAAGCTAAACCAGCCCATCTTGTCGTGATTAACTCGCAGGCAGCCATATTACTGATTATGTCTAACGCCCACCTATTAGCTGCGTTTTAAACTGTATACCGGTTTTTAAACAACTTGCTGACCGAAGCCTCCGAGATCACGGCAACTGCATTTGCATAGGTAAACGCTGGTCTAGCCACTGCTTTCCTGATGACCTTTGACATTTCTTCAATCTTCATTCAAATCTACTAAAACTCCGAAATCATCATCACATATGTGATCTGCAAACAATAAAGCAGGAATTGGCAACTTTTTCTTTTTTATAGCCGTTCAGAAGGCGCACTCTGGACCCATCTCTGTAGTAACCTGGTTCCGTGTGCGTTTTCTTCTGCTCTAAAAGCCGACTACGTTTTACCCCTTACTTAATTTGGCTCAATTCACTCACTAATTGTATAACACAAGCGTTTTGAGAAACTACGCTAGCACATATGTCACCGTTATGGGGCGGTATGACGCTAGATTTCCTTTGACTGAATTTGTTTTTCAGCAATTATCTGGGTTATTATCGTCTGGGTTATTAATTACAGATAGACATTCAATCAGCCGGCAACTCCTCTTCTCCATCTGAGAGCATGTTGAATAGACGTGCAATGTACTCATGCTCCTACATATTCTCCTAGATCCTTCAAAACGCTTCCGAATTCGGGACAGACCAGTTGCCCTGCTCTTTGAGATAGTTGTTAGGGCGCTTCGTACGCCTATGCTTGAGATACGAACGCTCGATGGCCCCGACAGGCTAAACTCTAGTCGTGCTCTATTTGCTGGTACGGCATTGAGGCTATTACTGGCCTATACTGGTAAGACTAAGTTCTCATTTGGTCGGGGGAGTGGGGGGGGGGGGGGCAACACGTGTCCACTGTTCTATTCAAGCATAATTTCTACTTGTCGAGTGCTCCCTTTATGTCTATTCACAACTCTCCAATGACGACGACATTTGTCATGCCTTGCCGCTTTTAGCACGCATTCATGAACTACCGTTCACGTTCCACCAGCGCTTTTCCCACAACTCTATGCGAACTAGCCTTGTCTAGGATGCCCTGCATATTGACAAAGCAGTCGACGTGTCGGCAGTTGCGCCTAACCGTTGTATTCGTCGGTTGGCTCGAGGCTTTGCAGTGCCTTCGAAGTGCCACCCCGCGGGACTAGCTTCCGTTGGGTCCACCACTGTCTGTGAGCACGCTCTCGTTTTTACACGCTGCCGCGTCGACGCCATTTTCTCGAGGCGTTGTGTAGTGTAGTGATCTGGCGCATTGCATCGATACGCATATCACGTACTGCGTTAGGTTACACAGAACGTAACGCCGTTCCCCGGGTGAACCATCGCGTGCACTCTTTTGTATAGTGCTCAAGACAGCTAGCGCGTGAACGCGACGAAGGTCTCAAGAAGTCTTCCTCGAAAGTCAGAGAACCATTAAGCTGTGACACATGCGCGGTTGTGTCCCCTGTCCCCTTATTGGATTAAAGCTTGTGCGGTCTCGTATTGTCCTAATAAAAGTTGACAGTGACGAGCATACCGGTTGGTTGTCATGCATAAGCTACATGCACATAAATCAGAATCCAACGGTTTGCACCGAATCTACTACCGATCTCTATCAGTTGGCTCCTCTGTCTTACCATACATCTTCGAGAGTTGACCTTGTGAGTTTACACCCACCGCCACTTGCGTGGGCTCGAGATGCTGATACACGATGCATTGCCTCCGGTCCATAGGTACCCCTGAGGGATTCAGGTGCCGTTTGCATACTAATTTTGACACGACCTCCTCTGACTCTCGTGTGGCTCCTCGGGGCACTACTGAGAGGGAGTTGGGATCGCATCTCGGAGCCGCTCGGAGTCGCTCGGAGCTAAGTTATCCGCGTATTAGTATAACCTGTATTTTGTACAGGTTATCTCCTTGCTACGAATTCGCAACTTAGATACGCTAGAATGCTGCCGCGTTTGCTGCAGCTGCTGCCATAGGGCCTACTATCGCTGTGTGGCTTGTCTTCCGGACGCGTCGGTTGTCTGCCGCTCCCACATGTGGACTCCCGCACGCTGACTGAGGGAGAGCCTGGCCTCCCAGCCCTTCTGCCGATTCATCGGTCGGTCGTGAGTCGCCTGGCCTCAATGTCGTTGTCGGAGCTTGGCTGTCTTCTGCGAATCTTGTCTTGTGCGCTCTTGTTCTACTTTTCCGTTTGCCTGAAGGTCTCCTCATTTGGTAGGAGTTGGGTCGCGATTTCACTAGCACACCCTGGATCATTTCGTTATCTAGCTCGAGTGTACTTGATACGATACACATTGATAAACTAATCACATGTGTGTATGCATATATATATATAAAAGTAAAGTTTTCGGGCTGACCTATATGTATTCTCATATCGGTTGCTATCGTACACAACTTGAAGATCAATTAATTCCCTAATGTCCTGAATAAGCTCTACGCAATCGTAAATTAGTTGGTCGGTGGTTATTTAGATTGTGGCGCGAGCTTCTGTGTGTTCGACCATAGCTCACTAACCAATTGACTTTACTTTCGATCTCCAACGTTGCAGTGTTCTCACGAGTTCCATGATATGTGTTGCTTTTAACTCCTGACTTCTGCACTGTGTAGCGCCGTCCTCGACGTTCGTCGCTCCAGCCATAACAGCAACGTGTGTTTTCTCGACGATCCGTGTGGCCATTAAGAAATTAGCTACCTCCCCCTAATTCGCAACAGTTCGCGGCCGTCGGCACTGGCCACCACTGCGTGTTAGTCTCCGAAGCTTTCCGTTCCGCCCAGCTCCACCCACACACAGATCGACCTCGTCGCTTCGTCGGGGTCTTGGCGATTTGTCGCCCGCGGCAACAGTGCAAGTGGGGTCTGGTCGGGGGTTCCTCCGGTTAACTGTTGCGCTCCGCCTAGCGCTCCGTCAATTTCCATCGCACTTGCGGCCACACTGACCTTTAGTTTACTTCTAGTTGCTCTAGTCGAGTGCAGCCAGGCAACGAGAGTGGCTTTGTCCGTGACGAGTTCAAGTCGCAGCTTCTGCAACTGTTGCTCTGCAGCCATGCCCTGTATTGTGCACGCATACCTACACAACAACCTGACAGTTTCGAGTGTGTTTACGTTCAGCTTCAGCTCTGTCTTTTTTGTCGCTAACGTAAGTTTGGCATCTTAGGCCAGGCTATCTCTTAGGACTTGCACGAGCAAGCAAAACGGCTCTATTGACACAGCAGTTTCTGGCGGCCGGCCTCCGATCCACTCGGCATGCATACTCCTGCACACACAGAGACGGGACATTTTTGACGATCTGTACATCACTTTACAAGAGCTGTGTTTCTGAAAATTCACAAATCTACTGTGCACAGAACACTGTTGGATTCAGCCGATTTTTTTTTACTGCATCTCTGCCTATAAACTTTGCCTGTTTTTGCCGTTCGTGCGTTCAATTAACGCGAAACCAAGAACCTGTAGTTATTTAAGCTTTATAACATATAACCGTTAGAATTATATGCATATGTTCACATATGTTTAACATATATATATATATATATATATATATAAAGGAGGTCAGGTCGCGCCAGAAAGCTGCTAACCTAACGTGATTGTTTCGACGGCAACACAAAAAGAGGTGGGCAAAAAGCATGCGAAAGGACAAGGAAGAGAGACGGAGAGGTGGAAAAAGAGATTTAATTCAGTTCAAGTGCGATAGATCACGGTCATTCCACGGCATTTCATATTAGTGTGGTCGGTTCGTCTCGTTCACCCGCGAAAGGAGGAAACTGCGCGGGTCCGAAGTTGATCGCTGGATACAGATCGTCTAGCTTATCCTGCTTAGCCGGCTGATCCTAGCAGCGAAAGGGACAGATATCGAAAGCGAATGAGGATTTGTTCAGCGAACAAAGTGCGGCGGAGGGGATCGCCATCAGCCACACTCGTTTTCGTCATGGCCGCTACGAAACGAAATGGATCTATATATTTGATCCCCTACCATGCATTTATCGCGCCGCTGTTCCTGCATTTGCTAGTGTTTCAAAATTAACTAAACGGTTACAATAAATTGTAACAGTAGTAACTACGTTCGTATACAATGATGATTATTATAATGCGTGTCTTACACACACACATGCATTTTTGGGCGTTACTTACCATACGTTGCCAATTGCTATTAGCGTAATGAATGAGCGCAGCATTGCATGAGCATTGTGAATTGCTGCGAGCTCGATACGCAGAGACTAATATTAATACAAGCGTCGTCCGTATTTCTACGGTATATAATATGTTACTCGGCCAACTCTGTAGTTCCTGAAAAAAAACGTTTCGTGGAGAAAAACGTTTCGTGGAGAAAAACGTTTCAGCTGGGAGGAGGTTGGTGTGGCGGCACAATGCACTGTGCCAATTTGTTTCAATCGACTGTGCACTCTTTAGGCACAGGCAATAGAGATGGATCCACATCTATTAACGAGGAACTCCGCAGGGGATTGTGACGGCCTATCGAAGTTGCTAAACTTCGAGAGGACATCCGCTTCATGGAGAGATCGGGTATTTACTACACATAAATATCAGCACTCCTTTTTCAATAAAAGATACATTGTCTTGTATTATATTGTAAGGTAGCAATGTCTGTAGTTTGGAAACGGTAGGTTGTCCTCCATAAACCCTGGCTCATTTCTGCCAACAGATGACATGACACAGATGCACGCTTAAGTCCCGTAGTACTTTTGAGTCGGACATCTCTCTACAAAGCAACATTCTTTAATTATTTACAAGTACCAAAAAATGCTGGGGCCAATTCTCCCAACGGAGATAATACGGTTGCTCGACAGAGATCATTTTACGGCTCACAGCGGGCCACAAATATGCTATGTCCTAAGAGCGAAAGGAAACGAGACATTATACAAGTCATGGCCATGGGAAGCACAAGTAGCAAGTAGGAATAGAAGTAGAATATCCATGGTTAACAGTTGATGACGATCACGTAGAGACATTTTCGTAGAAGTTCCTCACGCTGTCAAGTAGCTTTGCAAAGCTTTGAAGCCACGAAGCACGTGGATATAATAATAGTGTCGACGTCAAGATGCCGTCAATATCTCTACAACGTTCAGCCTATGGCCAGCGTTTTTGGCTTGTGTCGTCACTTTCTAGTTCGTGGTGTCTGGCCAGGTCGTAGCCGTCAGCATGGCTATTTTCATTAGTGATACGTTAGCGGCATAAAGCTTAACGGGTGCGCTAAAGAGCGGCAAGGGCCGCCGCGAGCTGCTACTACTACTACTGTGTTCGGTGCGCTCGGCTTCAGGCCTTGTTAGCCAAACCGCAGTTAGTGGATTGGCTGGGCCGTTGAAGAGAAAGAGGAACGAAGTGAATAAAGTTCGGAGCCAGCAGCTAATGAGAGTAGGCTAGCTACCGCTTTTGCAGGAGAAGAAGAAAACTGGTCTCTTCAAGCTGCTCGCCACTGTTCTCGTTGAAAAAAAAAACGGTCCTGTCGTCGAAAGCCTGGTTCAGCCTTCGTCTCCTATACCGAGAACGAACGCCGCACGCTGCTGTCGTGGCAACAGCACCCGCTCAGCTCCCGCTGTCATAGACGGCCATTGGGCTTGTGTCAGGACGACGCCTTGAATGAACCGGGAGCGGTAAAGGGTACCCACATAACCGCCGCATAGCCCTAAACCCAGCCCCAGTCTTAGCCCCAATCAGCCAGCCAGTTCGCTCCCCCCCTCCCGCCACCGCGTCCGAAGCAATCAAGCAAACAGCTTGTATAGATCTTCACCACTCTCTGTATAGATCTTCACCACTCTCTGTATAGATCTTCACCACTCTCTGTTCACCTATTTGGCTTTCCTCCGTTCTGCACTCCGTCTGCACTCCACGCCCCGATCGGGTTCAATGTTTAGCACACGCTCACCGATGAACCTCATGAGATCAACACGGCGGGAAAGCGAACGGGCGGCACGATGGGAAAGACGTCTACCGGTTGCCTCATCATCGACAAAGACGACGACGACGACGACGACAACAACAACAACGTGAAGGAACGCGCTCCCTGCGCGCTGCAATTGGTGGCCACCGTTGAAGAATCGTAGTAGTACGCGTAGTAGTCATCATGGGTAAATAACGAATGAACGAATAGTCTATCAAGCGCCTGATAGGGCCGCTTGAGTTGGGGGGGGGGCCCTCTCTGATGTCCGTTGCCCCTGCGGCTCACGTTAGTGGTGGATTACTCGCAGTAATACGATTGCGACGACAACAATGCCTGGGGGTAATGACCGGCCGCTATGCTACTATATGCTGGTGGTGTTGGTGTGACGGCTGCCGCTGCTGCTGCTGTTGTTGTTGTTAGCAATTAACAAGCGTTTGCAATGTTGGACAAGTTGATGAATACGTTCAAAACATGATTGATTTGTCTGCGACCGGATAATTGCCGTACGCCGGTTGCTGCTGCTGCTGCTACTGCTGCTGCTGCTAGAATTTAAAACATTCCTAAGGAGGTTATTTGCAATTCTAGGCCACCCTCTTTTCCTATGTCCCTCCGATCCTCGGTGTATTTAACATACGATTCCTCAGGGTGAATTCCAAGCTGACTGCTGCGACTGCTAGGCTGTGGTAGCCGCTGCTAGCGGCTCCGGAGACGGAAAAAAAACGTGAAGTGGAACGTAGAGTACAAACAAGCATACAGATCATTGATGTATTCATTAACATCATATAGATATTTGACAGAGACCTAATATTTCCAGTACGCTAGACTTAATTGTCCAGGTTATGGCTCTTTCAGCTTGATGATTAAGTATATATATAAAAAAAAAAAAAAATATATATATATATATATATATATATATATGCGTACACAGCTATAGAGTGTGGAATTCGGTGACAAACAGCAGGAAATAGGGCTGAATGCACGCAGCTTCTGGATTTTCCCGGAAAGATACGTGGTGTTTCCGGGTCGGGTGAAGTGTGCCTATTGGAAAGGCGCACAGTGAGCGACAGGCATGTGAGGGAATTTCAATCAGAGACGCCGCGCGAAAGGATAGTGACTGAAACGCCTAGATTTTTGCAGCTGAGACACGTATACGCGTGTACAAGTGTAGTGTACAAAGAGTAGCCTTCGCCTGAAGAATTTATACCTCACCTGCAGTCCTGCGTATAGTTTCCCGGTGTGGAGCGACGCTATGATGGGAGTCTGGAGGCGCGTTTGTAGCCCGCCGTCCCGCTAGAAACGCGAAAGAGAACGGAACTTAGTTCTATGTACTGCGGTGCGCAAAAAACGAGTGAAGATATATTAGAAGGACGAAGAGAATTCGAGAGTTAGAAAAACGGATACATGACGTTAGTATAGAATCTGATCAATTTGAGTGATTGAATAAACAGAATTGAATTTGAAATAAATAATGCAAGATCTCTGAGCATCGATCGGGGAGTTCTACTTTTTTTTTTTTATCTTGCCGAACACGAACAAATTGCCGATATAATTCATTTACTGCTAGATCGGCCGGCCATTGTGACGCTATCGTTTGTTCGAGGAGCCGAAGTAATTCGTAAGCCAACTTTCGTACTCGTCAGCCAAATTAGGTGTTCATCTAATTAAGACCGTTGAGAAACAGGCCAATTAACGACTATTTTCATCAGTTTAGGCATGGCCACTCAGAGACACAGACGAGTTGGTTCTAGCCAAAGTTTCCATTCAAAAACACACCACACATTCGTTTAAAAAAGCAGTTGAATCCGTTAGTTCATAAATCAACAGATTCATAAATCACGTCCGTTATATATGCGACGTTACTGCGTTTGCGGAAGCTACGTTCACTGTCATAGCCACCGTTTTAAGTGACGATGATGCGCAGACTGTGCCAGGCTGCTAGTTTTGAGGGTAGTCGTAGTAAATACGTGTTGCTATGTATTCTAAGTATCTCATTCTGATATCCAACATATAGAGATATGTTGCCGTAATAAATATATCAACATACCCCTATTCCTGTTCGTGCTGATCTGCTTCGAACCTGGCGCGCGTCGAGCGAGGCCTGCCTACTGTCTCGCCAAGCTACTACGTCGACTCCTACCATTAGTACAGCTGCTCACTACTTCGCATAGGGCACATCACGGGCGTGTACTGCACGCTCTTTGCACCTCGGCGAAAGACGTCGTAGAGGTGCAAAGACACTTACTGCTTGGCACGGGACTGCTCCCGTCGTTTCGCTCTAACGGCTTGCTTATGGCCTAGCGAGTCTTGTCGGCCCGGGACGTCGATTCGCTCGGCCAGCTTGCCTATGGCCTAGCGAGTCCCGGTAGCGGTCCTGGACGTCGATTAGACTCTATCTAGGCGGCGATTGCAGTTCGCGCCGACCCACTGTTCCGCTGCTTGCGGCCGGGCAAAGGAGTCGGACATTGGCCTTTCGGGACGTCGCCACTGTCCAAGATGCTAGAACCTCCGACAGCAACAACAGGAAGAGCGGTGGAGACGAACGTCTCCATATTCCCTTGTCGTCGTCGCCACCGCCGCCGTTCGCCCGTCTTCGGGCTTCGGGCTTGGCAGGTGCGAGTGCCTTTCCTGCATTCCTCGGACTATTATTACGCGGCCTTGGCTTGGCCGCGCGCGTCTTAGCCCCTGCTCATTGGTTGGGCTTTCTTTCTTTCGTGGAGCCGCCTTATTCTGCCGTTGGACGTCTCAAGCTGCTCGGTCCTATTCACTCCCAGCCCGCTTCCCTCGCCTCCCTGCCGGTCGACCGAGTTGTACCAATACATCTCTCCATTGTTCACGCAATGCTTACCCCGCGGCCGTCTCAGAAGGGCTCTTCTTTCTCTTTATGCCTAAGATGCCACGCAACTACTCTGGAACCGCCCCAGGTACGGGTCGGTTTCCGGGCACATCCTAAGGCATTAATGACGACGACGATACGAAGGGGTCAGCCAACTTCCGAGAAGGCAATTATCCTTTAAAGGTTCCCGTACCGTTGGCGTCATACTGCAGTATGTGGAAAGATAAGCAGAATTCTGCCAGACAGAGTGATCAGACAGGAAATGCTTGTTGTCGTTGTTGTTGTAGTTATTATTAATATGATTATTGCTGTTGTTAATTGTTGTTCCAATGATGTTGATTTGTCCTACAAGGACAGCATTGTTACCGTTTTCCTTGTTGGTAGAGTTTTTCGTAAATAAGCGATCGTACGGAGATTTAATATTTTACTTAGGAGGGTCATCGCTTGGTGTACAGAACAATTAGCGGCGTGGTTCTGTCAAAAGCTGATTACAATTGTCGCTTGCAAGGAAGAAATAATCAGTCTGTTATATTGAATGATGGCAGCATTTTCTGAGTTCTAGCATCTGTAACCGGTTGATGACCATAAGGCATCATAACCACCGCCGACATGCATACGCGATTGTACCCTCCCGAGACCTTCCGGCGGTCGAGATAAGACGATTAGATCTGCCAGATACGATTAGTTACGCTACTTCTATCCAGTGGAGTGTGACCCAGCTCTATAAGCATAAGTATATATATATATATATATATAGCCTGGCCTACACGTAATGCATCTGAGAGATTTTCCGCACATCTTATGAGGTGCGATATTCTTGATCCCTGTGCGGACCACATATGTACGTGACTGTATGGACACGCACGAAAGGCTGTACAAATATGTATATGTATTCGAATTGGCATGCCTGGGCCTCTCGAATTAAAAAAACATTTTCAAGGAGATTGTTTTTAATTCAAGAGGATCAGCCTGAAGCTATTTTTAGGCATCTTTTGCCTCAGTCGGAGCATACATATACCCTGAACATCTGTGTCGAACGTTGACGCGACAGTGATATATACACAACATTGTTCTTTGTGTCTTCACAGTGTTCGGCATTTATATATTGTGTATTTAGTAAGAATGCTACGACTTAAGATAGGATATTTGCCGTTTCACGCTACACCGTTGTAATCTTTCAGTGAGCGGTCAGTTCAGCAGTGATATATAATTATATATAAAATTGTTTTATTGATATACAATTATATGATAAAATGCTGCAATAAAGTTATACAAATTTAAATTTCATTGAAATCTCTGTCACAGTCGGTCTTGCGGCAGAATAGTCACTGACTCTGAGCGGATTGTTTCTCATTACTATGGGTGGATTTGACCAGTGTATGGAGTTTTTTCGGCTGCCACGAGTTCCTATTTATTGAGCTAACCGAATCACGGACCACTCCGTAGTCCACTGTTCGGTTAGCTCAATAAATAAGAATTGGCAAACGAGAGGCAGACTTGGCGACTATGACAATTAAAACACAATCTAATTATACTACAATGAAATCTGGCGATAAAAACGGAAAACTGATTAAGTATTATAGATCAATTTTATTCATTAAGATGCACAAGGGGGATTTAGAGCGCGATTTTCCTACACGCTTCTCTCCAACCTTAGTTTCCTGTATTGCAATTTATTCAATATCGGTTACCCTTACTCATAAATACGTCAAATGCAACGCTGTTCAAAGCTCGTCGAAAACGCCTGTTTTTTTTGTGGACCTGTGCTCTTCTTTACTGGCGTCAAAGCGTCGTAGACGTGCGTGCAATGCATCGTTGTCTCGTTCTTGTACGCGACTCAGTTTTGGTTGTAGTTCGCACGCACTCACATGCAGCAGAAGGTGTATCTTGACTGCCTTGCTTTCGAACACGCTTAGCACACGGTATATATAACTTCGTATGGACGAGTACGACTAGGTTCCGAGTTCTATGTCGACTCGATGGTAATCGATTTGACGGCCATAGCATAGTTAGTTGCAAGGACGTCTCTATCGCCCGGCACCCGCCACTGCGCGGCTGTGGTGAGTCGAAATCTCGAAAAAGCTCTCTCGGCCGAATTGAGAGGTCTTATCGCATCCGCCGGCGCCGCCAGACTCTGGCGCTCTGGTTGGCCTTGACCACCACCCTCGCCGCCGCCTTCGCAAGGTATGAAGTGTCGTCGGGGGTGCGCGCTTGTCGTCGTCACGACTTCACCAATACTTCGGGCGCCGTCAGTCTCCATGCCACGGAAGAGCAGTGTCTGCTACGTCCTGCAATCAATGCGGGTCCGATCGCGCACCGAACGCACAAGTCATATTGCTTGGCGGGGGGTGGCGGGGGGAGAAAACAAACGACGTGTTGCCGGTAAGCGCATTTAGTCGCACTTACCTGTCGCTCTATCTATCCATTGAATCAGATCCAGAGACTCCATAATATTTTGACTGCTAGCAGTCGAAAACTTGCCGTTTTCAATAGCGGTAAAAGCGCGCCAAAATTTGAATTCTGAAAAGCTAATTTTAGGAACCTGTTGAACTACCTGTATATATATATAATTCTCCGAAACAATTTTCATCTATGTTTATGTTTGGAGTTGAGTTTATTGCCAAAGATGGCTGTTCTAAACAAAACGAACGAGAGAGGCATCTTCATGAAGATGCTCACACTTGCCCGTTCATTCGGTTCCCTTCTTCATTACTGGCGGATGGAGGATCAAAGCCATCGGATACGACATTTCTTCATTGCCTGTCTGCCAGGCCAAAGTGCTTCGTTCGAACTGAGGGAGAGGGACTTCGGAAAAAAGCCTCGCCGTGCCCCGTACGCGCGGAGCCTCTACATACTACTATTAGTTAGTTAGTGTACGGGTTGTTGTTGTTGTTGTTGCTGTTGCTGTTGTTGTTGTTGTTGTTCACGTATTGCTCGACCTCCATACAGCAAGCGAGGGTTCGTGGAGATGCCTCATGACACGCAGATTTCCGCAGCCCCACAACGATACAGCACCAACGTCTCCATCATCACCATCAGCATCATCACGACTAGTATAATGCTATATTATATTTATTCGGCATTTTGCATGAGCCGATACAGAAACCTAAACAATAAAAAAAGTAAGAAATAAGAGAGCGAATTAATGTTCGCTGTGATATCTCAAGAGATTCTTGAGTGGACATTTATAGCCTCGATACTTACCTAGTATATATATAAATATATGTTTATATATGTATATATATATATATATATATATATATATATATATATATATATATATATATATATATATATATATATATATATATATATATATATATATATATATATATATACATATATATATACATATATATATATATATATATATATATATATATATATTCCAAGTGCATGGGAACAATATGATTTAGCCTGGCACCGATACGTATGTAGTAAACAATTTTTGCAATCTATACAATTGTTTTGTGTTTAATTTTCTCACGCTTTTTGTTTACATGTCAACTAATACTACACCAGTAGAAAGTTCTGATAAATTAGAGAAAGGCATTTAAATAAAGATAAATTAATGCGCTATATATATATATATATATATATATATATATATATATATATATATATATATATATAGTTTACAGTCTAGAATCTTTATAATAACATACAATTAAAAGCGTTTACGATATTTCAAACACATTTGTTTTAATTTTAATGCTGATTTGACGTCATTTCCAATGATATCGGTAAGGTGCTAACCATTTTTGGTTTATACAAGCAGAGGAGACCTAATTTTGGGCACCTTTTCAAATAGATCAGACTCGATTGCGTTTAATTCGCTGATGGTTGTAGGATCATTAGTGTACACTTTACTCTTTAAAAAACCCACAGTGCATTTTGCTGTTACGTGAGATTACCCGTTCGGGACACTTCATCCTTAAAGCTCAATTGCACCTTTGGCTATGTGACTTGTGGCGCCATCTCGTAGGAGACTGAGTTCACTCACATTGATTCCATTTTAATTCGGCCACAGGCAAATAAGGATCAAAGGAGAAATCATTGGACCACTACTTCTTTCTTTCTACTGCATAGCATACTGCGATAGCTACGCCATTCAGCGAAGCTATCGCAGTATGCTATGCAGTAGAAAGAAAAAAGTAGTGGTCCAATGATTTCTTTGAACCGGAGGTCCCACCAGACTGTCACATATGAGGGCTCTTGAATCATTGTGAGGGTTCTCGGTTGCCCAGATGCGACAGTTCTGTTGGTATGCACACTTCCATTTAGACAGAAATGGGCTTTTGTCGGATAAGGTCATTTTCTTCACAAAATTGCCATCATACTGCATCATCTCGGAGGCCCAAGTAGCAAAGTTTAGCCGCCTCTGATGATCGGTAGGCTTGGACTCTTGCGTCTGGGTGCACGAATCCGACAAGCGCTTACCTTGTGACTGCTGAATCTTATAAGGATGCGAGGATCTCTAGATCAGATCTTTGAAAGACCGAGTTTTTGGGCTCGTCGCCGAACTGATGTTTTCGGACTTTTTTCCACATTGTTGGCCACAGCGGTGATTGTTTCAGCCGAACGGCGGCATTTGGTAGTGTTCCAAGGCTTGCCACGTCACGTACTGAACCTGTTCTGTAAATCTCTTGCACATGTTCACGAATGGTGGTGCCCTTACAAGGCCAGTTATATCGACCGTAAACTATGGCGATAGGTGCTCTCACAGGGCCAGCTATATCGGCCGTAAGCCGCACGAGGAGATCGCCAGCATGCCGGTTGTTGGTACAGTGTTTCCTTTTTCGTGGCCAATTTTCACAATCCCTACGCGTTTTTACGTTAGTAACGCTCCATCTTGGAGTTGGCAAGCCCTACGACCTCACTCGGCTCTTTTCGGCAATGATGCATTTAGAGCAGAACGCTTGAGGACTCCTGAGGATTTAGTAAGGCAATATCCTATTTATTGGGCTTGGCGGTCAGATAAACGCGTCCGGGCATCAATCAGTTCGGCGACAGCGCTCAACCCTAACAGCGCGTGCAGCCTACAGCACAGTTGAGTGCGTCCGATACTGAAGTCTCATAGAAATGTAGTGACCCCAGAAAAAGGATTGATTTGATGTCCTTGTTGCGGGAAGAGGATGGCGACGATGCAACAGAGCCCGATCAAGCCCGGCTTTCTGTTGTGGCATAGGCGTCCATGCGAAGCATTGTTGGTGGTACCATTTGATAATAATATGGATGCATAAAGAGAGCAAACGCATCATGAGAAACAATGGTGGTACCATTTTGCGAAGCATGAATATCGAGAGCAAACGAATCATGGGAACGACTACTATCCGGGGGACTGGCCACAAGCCCACGATTCGAAAGCGAATGCAGCAACGACGACAACAACAACAAGTAAAAACTCCAATAGCAAAGTACGAATGACAATAAAAACATGGTATAGCGCACCGACGCACACCCATGCGCAGACACACACACACACTATGCATACCGACGAGTGCCTATGAATAATTTATAAATAGATTCAAAGCAAATAGTATTTGACGTCTGCAACACGTGCGTGTTCATCGCACGTGTTCCAGGCATCAAGTACAACTTGCTCGTATCTATTTCAATCATATCAGCGCTCATGAATATGCAGAGATCGGTGTTGTCATTTGTACGCGCATGCGGTAAGATGTAGCTCGCATAGCTAGCAGATAGATGGCCGTGTTTCGTTGTCGAGTATTCTATTGGCGGTAGTATTGGTGTCGCTCGAAGTTAATTATGCATATGGCGATATTGTTGTTGCCAAGGCCGGCTGACCGGCGGTGTGAGAGCTGATTATGGGTTATGCCCATATCTTTAGTGAGTGAGTAATTTCGTCAAGGACATTCATTGTCTCGCTTAGGGTCAATTAGATCTGTCTCTCTCTCTCTCTCTCTCGATGTACGGGAGTGACGGGCGGAATCTGTTGCGGAACGCACGGATGAACGCACCGCACTGCGAATAAATGACGGAAAACGGTCTGCAAAGAAAAATTTGTACTTTTGTAGAAAAATTTGAGAAGGTGCAGCTAGATCGGGTGGATGGAGGATACGAGATGGAGAGTGAACCGACAATCGAATCCACTGGTGGATAGTGCCATCCTGGTTAGTGGTTGGGTAGAAAATTAAGTCTTTTGCGTAAATCATTGTGAGAATATGGCAGGCACAGGCACAAGCAGAATGTAGGTGCCGTCACAGCTGTACCCAAAAATCAGCCTAAAAATTGTACTAGTACCAGGAGGATGAAGTGCATTAGAATGCTTCGATCGACGCATTGGGTACGAAGTCCTATTCTTGAGGAGTGTATATGGATGGTGCAAAGTGTTTTGAATTGTGCGACAAATGTCATGAAGCACGTCAAACTCATGTGAAGGCTGCGAAAACTCAAATACAGCATATGCATCGCTATCGGAGACGTCGCATGGATTCACTACCCTACGAAATATAAAGAAATTAATTAGCAGTTTAATCCCCGCTTCCAAAATTATATCTTTATCCTATCCAAACAAAAAGAAATTGCTGCAAACACTTTGTCACGTACTACATCCGTGCCGAATGCAATGAAGCACCAACGGTGGAGTCAAGATGTGCTTGTGCATCATCTAGTCATTTAGAAAATGTCATTCATCTAGTGTGCGACAGCTCTACCGAAGCGCTCTGTGCTCGTATTGGTTGAACAGCTCATCTGATATCTGTTGGTATCTAACCACGCTTTATTAGCGGCTTAGAGAGAGGCTCGACGGCAAGACTTTTGTAAGGCCGGCAGACGACGATCATGACGACGATGAGGGCCATAATGAGGGCCATTTTTTAATTAAACCTAAGACGTGGAGGCAACGAGGCTGGCGGTGTTTTCAATGCTACGTTGGCCTTCCACGGCCGGTCAGCGGTGTTTGTACCGCCGCTGTTGCTGCTGCTGCTGTTGTTGTTGTCAAACTGTCGGAGTTTGTCTACCTATTTATGATTTGCGTCTGGCGGCGGTTGACTTCTCTGGAGGTTGACTACTCGCCGCGCACCTCAGCTAACCATCATTCAGCGATGATCCCGTCGTTGCTGGCGCTTCTTCATCTTCGTCTTGTCCTCTGATGAATGGTGGTGCGGCTGCCCTTCTGCGTAGTATGCCTTCAGCTGCGCCCTCCCCCCCCCCCCCCCCCCTGCCGCTGCAACGGCGAAAGGCGTTGATGTCGACAGACATCTGTCATGTATGTACGTACAGTACATACAGTACAGATGTCGATGTATGATCGGTATATGATCTGCTTGCCTGACTGACGTTCTGAACAGGCAGATACGGTGTGCTGTTTGAACAGCGGTGGCGCATCGTCCTTCAACTGGAAAACGTGGGCGCTTCGCCGAACGTGGGCGCTTACATGTCATGTCTGACTGATTTACTGCCTGGCCTGTAGTAGTAGTAGCAGCAGCAGCAGCCCTTTGAATAGAGATTGGCACGCACTCCCACTCGACAGAAATTGAACACCACCTCACTATCTATATGTTTACCTCCATCTTTCTCATCTCATCATGTCGCCCTACTCGTCCGGCGAACGGATGCTTTGGCTCGGTGACGGCTGTGCAAATTTTACATACTCGAGGCTCGTTCTGTCGCTGATGGGTTTGACTAGGTACGCTATGGTTGACTGGCTGAAGCTATAACCTGAGCAAAACGTTTGATTGATTTTTTTTTTGTTTAAGGCGGTTGATAATAATAATACTAATAATAATAATAATAATAATAATAATAATAATACAAAGCTGTGAAAACACAGATCTGCTAATTAAAGTGGCTCACGCAAGAGTAAGGATGTCAAGTGCAACATGATATAGTTATCAGAAGTTAGCATAACTAAACATTTCGGTGTAATGCCAAAGTAATACCGAGCCTGGGGGGGTGGGGAGGAATCCGGGTTTAGTGGGTTTGCGAGTCTCACACTAGTCACGCAGGCTGCTAGTGGCGCATGTGCATCATGCATTACCGAAACCTCCCAGAACAAAAAAAAAAGCATAACTAAACAATAATACAATTTTTGGGTCGGCGTTAGAAATGCTGACGTTAATGCGATGGGAGAGCACCGATGACGGCAACGACTGAGTTCTAGTGAAGCTAGTGAGACATATCGTGTCCCAGTTCATTTGTCACTAACGACAATGGCACCGTGCAGTAACTAATCATACAGTTTTTTTTTCGTTTCAGGGAAAATATGCCTTCACACTTCAAAGTGAAAGAATACTGCCCGTTGGTGTTCAGAAACCTCCGCGAGAGATTCGGAATTCACGACCGCGAATACCTGGTAAGAGGAATGGCGGTGATGAGGAAACAATATCGGCTGTGATTAGGACAGGCCTACACAGAGAACACGTAAAGAAATGTACTAAGATGGAATCCGGCTCTCTAGTTGGGACCTAGTCACTGCTCCGTAGTCGTAGTGCATTTGTGAACCCAGGCATTCACTGCTTTGATTTTTTTCGGTAATTAGCTGGAATAAAGGGCCTTACGTGTGGTATCGGTTGCTATATATATATATACCGCAGCATGTCCAGAAGTTCAGTCAAAAGCTAAACTAGCAAGATGAGGGGTGAGAAGATCCAGTGATGTGAAGGATGCACTAGTTGTGTCTGATGTACATGTTATACACATATACATATATACAACGGTTAGCTTCAAAAATGTAGCGAACAAAAATCCAGATCATTAAAAAAAATTAAAAGACAATATTGGATGTCCCTAGGTAAGACTGATCTTGTGCTATAACATGTCATATATGTCTTTATATGTTACATCATAAAATGACGATTCATCATTATCAGATCAGCTTTTGGTAAGATGGCCAGTTGTACAGGTACAGTTTATGTGTCTATGTGCTTGTCTTGCGTATGTGGCCGCTTTCTCTAGTATATATATATACCTCTATATATACCTATATATACCTCACATCTCCATCGATTGCATGGCTCGCAATTGTAAACGCAAGGAGAATTTCGGCCACTGGCTTTGCTGCGCTGCGCCATGCTGGTCATGATGCGAACAGTCATGCACCTACATAGAGTACCGATTGCTTGTAGGTCTTGTAAGAGGAAGTAACTTGTCGCCGTCCTCGTCGAGTACGTTAGACTGGTCGTTCTTGACAACTTGCAGTGCGCCATATGGAAGGCAGCAATGGTGACCGGTGGCGTACAGGCTTGGTCTCACACGCGAGGTGTGAGGACCTCGACAGAAGACGGCGTCATTCACGTTTTCTGACAAGGGAACTTCAATTAAGTTCCCGTGTCAAACCTTCCTTTGTTGCTTGCGCTTTCCAGAAGTGCGGGCGAACTCAGGAGATCATCGCGATGATGAATCTCTTGGAAGCGTTCATTCTTTCGCCCAAGGATGTCACTCACTGACAATGAGGGCGTAACGAAATTTGCAGAGCTCCGACCTTTTTCGTGCAGACGTATTATATTCTGGCAACTTAGACGGCAATGTGATTTCGTTGATATGCTTGTCCTGGCTTGAGCTGTTTTCTACCCAGTTTAGCAAGCGACGACGACGAACCTTCACACGGATGTTTGTCTCTGTGTTTTTTCTCTATTTGATCAAAGTCACCATTTGTTTTCCTTTGCTTGCCTAGATGATCCGTTTATACATGCGATAATTGAAGTCTCACTAATAATGCACTTTTAATGGATTAGAAATTTACAAAACATATCTGTAGATATATGTGTTTAGGTGTGTGTGGAAGTATACCTACTGCGCAAATTATCGTTTTTAATTAAAGACTATGCAGCAAGCACAACATGAATAAGGTCTCCGCCGTCTGTAGACACAATAATGATTGGTGTAGTTTCTGCAGTAAATCATGCCATGTATGTGCTCGACTTTTGCCGACTATCATTAGAGTCACCCCACAATATACCGCTATACGCTACAAACTACTAACTATGGTTAAAGTTTAGTCGCGATTTGTGTGTTTGTATGACTACCTATAACAGCCTAATTTCTAACTTTTGCTAGGAAGCAAAATAGAGAATGTTTGCCACACGTTTTCTTCACGTGGGAGACACCGAAAGAGAGCTTGGAGACTCACTCGTATTGGATATGGCAGTAAAGTGAGCTAGCACGGAAAAATCGTAATTGGATAGGAAAAGAAGGAGGAACAAATTCAGAAGGACAAACGGGAACTATTTGTGTCATTTTTGTTTGATGGTTGACATCGTCGTCATTTCTCGTTGCGCCCGCCTCATCAGTTAGGCGGATTGGCACAGCCTGACGTAGACATGCATGCTCGAGCATATCTCTCTCTCTCCCTCTCGAAAAAGTGAGAGAGAAAGACTATCTCTGTCTATGCACGAATACATATACATATGCACCTGCAATGCGGAATAAATCGACCCGATCTACCCGACAAGTAGCGCTATTGGCAGCGAATGTCGGCCTGTAGAGGCCTGGGAAATTCAACAGATGGAATAGGGTAACGCAGCATCAGCAACGGGTCGTATGGTTCGTCTTGCTGCAACAATGCAGACGACAACAAGAACGAAGACGACGACAACAATAATAGCAACAATAACAACGAGAACTGCGTCCTTCCCTTCCGTCGTCCCTGAAGGGACGGGCTCTCCAGCCGGCTCAGAGCCTGAAACCCCGCCGTAGAGAGAGAGAGAGAGCGAGCGCGAGAGAGCGACTACTTGAAGTGAGTCGGAACGGATTGGAAACAAAGAGGTGATGGGCCAAGGCCAATTTCGTCAAGCAAGGCGGCTTGGCTCGATTGTATGCATCGATTGGTGGACCGATGAATCCATCAAGTGGTCTCGCACGACGGCGACGACGACGAGTAACAACGAACCGTAGCAACTACAACTGCCAGAGTAGCAACAAACGCAGCACAAACGATAACAACCATTAGACTGTTGCTGGTGATACAGTGACGATGACGAGCTGAAACCCCCTCAGATAGATGAATGAAGCTGTCCTGCTTCTTCATGGCGTGCGTATTATGTATGCATCGTGAATAGGGCTGTCGGCTAGACATTTTTGTGGGTCACGGAAGGAGGAACTATGTTCGCTATGCTGTTCTTACCGACACGCTGTTTATATCTTACAAGGGGTGATGTAGGGGGTTTGGGGAGGTGGGGGGCGTGTGCGATTTTACTCTACGTGCGTGAAGCACATATTCTAGCGTCAAGCACGCCAAACAACGTACTCACTTTAGAATGAGAGTTGAAGAAATACTCCCAGCATACAGGTAGTTATAGCGTAATTATATATAGTATTATTAGCCAATTGATCATGTGTACTACCGTCGTTCAGCTTTTCTTAGACTGGCCGTCGACGTGGTGACTTTCGTGCTTTGTTTCGTGCTGCTAGAAATAATGACGAGTCTATCTGTTTTATTTTATTTTTTAGTTAATTTCTTATCTATAGCCTCAACCTATTGTGCAAATAGTCAAAAATAAGATCAACAACGACTGCGTATGTACGCGTTTCCAAGATAAAGCTCCTGCCGTGGAACGAAAAGCTTGTTAGAGCGATAGCAGTTTATCTCTTAATCCAATGGGCATTTCTATACTTTAATATTACTGGCCCAGCTCAGGCCGTCACCTGTAGCTTCTGATGCGTAGCACACGTGCTCGGCACAGAGCCTGCAGGCGATTTTCTTTTCCGCATACTGTCGTATTCCTGTGCCCTTCCCCTTGCGGCGTCAGTATCGGGTGAGGCTAGGCTTTGCGTCGATTGAAATCGTCCAGTTTTGTCTCTGTATGTCACCGACTCCGATACTACCTCACTTCAGTTGAAGCCAGACGTTGAGTGGGCCCGGTGTTCTCAAATTCGTGTTTGAAAACATTACTGTCGCACTCTTCTTATTGCGCTAAATACTAGACCTAACCCAATCAAGCAGAACCGCCACCGTTTCGGCCATCGCCCCGTTCTAGCATAGTGACAGTCGGCGCCATGGCCGCAGAATCGTTCGCCAAAACACGACCGGCTACGCATTCATCATTACACAGCATTTTCACACATATTCTCAGCACATTTTCAGGCAACGCTAATTATGCGCTAATTACGCAGATTGTAACTGGCGTAAGCTCTGTGCAGTATAACAACGAGCTTGCCTCTTAACGTAAGCACTCTTTGGGAATTACCAAGTAGCGGCTAATGCCGATACATATAAGTACGCGTGTTCGCTTAAATGTATATATATTACAAATTGTATGGTAAAATAAATACATATCACATGTACAAACGTATGTGTGTACCATCCAATCCCCCATCATATATTTATATATATATATAAATATATATATTTATATATTAATATATATATATATATATATATATATATATATATATATATATAATATATATATATATATATATATATATAAATATATATATTTATATATTATATATATGCCTAAATAAACGCGCGATATGATTATGGACTGTGATAGAAGCACTTGACTGATTTTGACTTTGTGCACAAATCACGGTGTAAACAGTTGCCTGTTTCCGCCGTCCTGGTGGGCTCACGTTCTAAATCGAAGTTCCTCTTGTATTGTTGCTGTCTGTGCCGTTGATTTCCGATTCGCCGTGGCTATCTCAACATTTCCTCACGTGACGCCCTTTGCCGGATCTGCTGCAGAACTCACTCACGAAAGCGCAAGCCGTCGCCATTGACTCGCCTGGCAAGAGCGGGGCCAAGTTCTATCTATCTTACGATCGGCGTTTCATCATCAAGACACTGCAGACCGAGGAGGTGGAACAGATGCACGTCCTGCTCAAACACTACCACCCCGTAAGTGTCCCACTATTCCTTTACGATTTATGTCCTGTCTTGAGAGCCTGAGTGTCACCCTGCAAGCTCAGAGCTTCTTACTCTGTCGTCGTTTCGAAGCGTACATTCAGATACATAGTTTATATATATATATATGCTCTACACATATCTGTATGAAATATTTTATTTAGGTATAACCTTACCAAACATCTGCACACACCTTTTGATATAGACAAGACTGATATGCGCATCTAGACATGATCGTGCGCTATATAAGCTATCAGCAACTAATAATCACGTGTCTGTTATGTATTCTGTGCCGTTTTACGACCATCTTCTTCACCGTTTCTATATCGTCGACGTGCCCGCCGTTGCAATGGGCTTTATGTTGATTGCAAACCACCATCGGTTTCTCGCTTCTTCGATCGCTGTCTGTCCTATTTTATATCTTTCTCATAATATTCTGTCTGGTTCCCTTGCTTTCCTGACTAACCCCTCAATTTCTACTCGACAATCGGTTGTGATCCAAAAACTATGGTTGCTGGCTGTCTCGCTCGACCCCATCTCTAACGCTGTGTTCGTCGTTTTTCTCTTTTCGCTTTCCTATTGGGGTTCGGCGTGTGTATGTGTGGCGCAATCAAATCGAATTTATTGGTCGATCGCTTTTTTTCTGAATCGATCCATCGAATCCATCAAATCGGCTGGCAGTACGTGGTCGAACGACATGGCAAAACGCTGCTGCCGCAATATATCGGCATGTACCGGCTGACCGTCGAGGGCCAGGAGACATATCTGGTCGTAACGAGGAACATCTTCTCATCATACCTGCCGGTGCACGTCAAGTACGATCTCAAGGTAAGCAGACTGTCTCACGCACGATCCATCCTCAGTCCTCCGTCTAGATGACTTCGAGTACGGGTAGTGACAGCTTATGGGTCCAGGTTATGTGCCGCAGCCACATATTGCAAAGGCCTGTAAAACCCTTACGATTCGTACTGGTTTATAAATTTATAAAGAAATATACACAGGGTGTCGCCGGATTACGACGGGCCGCATTCGATCGGGGTCGTTGAACTCGTTAACAAAAAGCATTTTTCTAATGGAATTGGGTGCAGAAATATCTTGTTTTGGATTGAGAGAGAATATATATGTATATATATATATATATATATATATATATATACGAGGTGTGTTCAATCGTTATCGCGACTTTTGAATTTTCATGGGGTTACGTATATTCGAATTTCGATTTTTTGTGGCATTATGTTGGTACTCATGTCTCTCACTTATGCCGACAAGCTCGGCCATTTTGAATGTTCACTTAATTGTTGACAGCTGCTTTGCTTGCACGTGTTTTGGATCGTCTTCGATTTTTACCTATGCAAAAAAATTGATCAAAGAACCTGTATCAAATTTTGTGTGAAAAACGAAATTAAGTGCGCGGATGCATTCCGAATGTTGACTGTGGCATACGGAGAAGCTACCTTGGACCGAAGCAACGTTTATCGGTGGTACAAAATGTTCTCAGAAGGCCGAGAAGATGTGAACGACGAAGAGCGTGCCGGACGCCCGAGCACTTCAACAACAGACGAAAAAATTAATGAAGTGGAGAAAATGGTATTGGCCAATCGTCGAATCACCGTTAGAGAAGTTGCTGAGGACCTAAACATATCGATTGGCTCGTGCCATTCGATTTTTATCAATGATTTGGGCATGAGACGGGTCGCCGCGAAATTCGTACCAAAATTGCTCAATTGCGACCAAAAACAGCATCGAATGAACATTGCTAATGAGATGTTGGACTCTGTCCGCGACGACCCAAATTTGCTCCAGAGGGTCATAACTGGTGACGAATCGTGGGTTTATGGTTATGACGTGGAAACCAAAGCTCAATCATCTCAATGGAAGCTGCCGCACGAACCAAGACCGAAAAAAGCGCGCCAAGTTCGGTCGAATGTGAAAGTTTTGCTGACAGTTTTCTTCGATTGCAGGGGCGTGGTGCATCATGAGTTCTTGCCACAGGGTAGAGCGGTCAATAAGGAATATTACCTGCAAGTTATGCGCAATCTGCGCGAAGCAATCCGCCAGAAACGCCCGGATTTGTGGAAGAACAAAAATTGGCTTTTGCACCACGATAACGCCCCTGCTCACACATCGTTGCTTGTGCGCGAGTTTTTCGCCAAAAACAACACACTAATGATGCCGCAGCCACCGTATTCCCCAGATCTGGCCCCCTGTGACTTTTTCTTGTTCCCTAAACTGAAGAGGCCCATGAAAGGACGACGTTACGCTACGCTTGACGAGATAAAGACGGCATCGAAGGAGGACCTGAACAAGATAAAAAAAAATGGTTTTTTGAAGTGCTTCGAAGATTGGAAAAACCGTTGGCACAAGTGTATAATATCTCATGGGGATTACTTTGAAGGGGACAAAATAGATATTCATGAATAAATGAATAATTTTTGAAAAAACACAAAAGTCGCGATAACGATTGAACACACTATGTATATATCTGAAATGAAATATAATATAATGAAAGCATAAATAAACAACAGCCGTATTTGAGAGTTGGTTGGCACTAACCTAGTTGACGAGGCGGCCAATATACTTTGTTGATGATGTTATTACGTCAGCATTTTAACATTTACCGTATGTAGTTAGTGAACAATAACGACAAAAAAAGTTACATAGATTGTATTGTTGTTGCTATGTATTAACTAGTTACGGCCATTCATTGTTTTGCCTATAGTCCGTTCACATGGAAAGCTTTGCGCGAGGGCTGCCACATAAATAGCAGTGAGTGGCTGCGTTGGATTCGCAGCTGGAACCCCCGAAAATAAATATTTGCATCTCATGCAGAGCGACTAGTAGGAAAATTCCATGAAAAACAACGACATGACCACTATTAGTCTGTATGTCTTCTTCCCTATTTGAAAGGTCCCCGGTGGCTGGCTCCCTCGTTTTTCAAACGGTCTCCATTATACTTCTGTGCATCCATTATATATATATGTTATATAATCATAGGCTATTGGAACATTGGAGAAATCGGATAAATTTCTCTGATGTAGATCTGCTGGCCAGTGAAGGGCACGCTGAAGGGCACGCCGTGTTTCTCTCTCTCTCTCTCTCTCTAGCTTGATCTCCCCATAACTGCATCGAATTGTTCTTCTTTCTTCTCTTCGAGACACTTATGTCACTATTGCCTCTATTATTGGTGGTTGCGTTTGCAGGGATTCTGTAAAAACAAGCACGGTCGAATTCGGTTTCTCAAACCGATTTTCTTTCGCCAGGTACACAGCGTTCTCGTTAACCTGTAAGAGAAACCGTTTGGAGTGTGTGCGTGTGTCTGTGTCCGTTGTGCGTGTTCTGAACGATCGATGTATTCAAGCTTGAATCAATTCAAGCTTGCTCTTCAAGCTAATTCTAAGATTCATTTTGCTCATCGCTCATTAATGAACTAGTAACGAGCGGACGAGTTTATTCTTCAAGCTAGTGTTACGTGTGTTGGCTGTGTGATGCAACGCCCTTGTCGCGTCACTGATCAAACTAATATTGCGGAACTGTCCCCCTCACACCGCTTCCTCCTTTCTTTGCCTACCTGTATTTACTGTTACCGACGACCTATAACGAGCCGCCTGACGACGATGGCTGCCGGTTGGCGTGCTTTACAATTGCAACCACTTGAATTACTAACTTCTCGTCCGGCGGGAATAGGACTCGGCATGGTCCTGCTGTCAAAACAGACCCGCCGTGATTAAGGACAAACCACGGCTAGTTTGTCCGTAAGTTACCGGTGTCCTGCGGCACTTCGTCTGCGGGTGCTTACGTGTTATTTGAACTCGTTCTCGACGGCAGAACAGAGAACGGGCTAAACTCTAGTTAGCTGGCTGAAACGGTGGCTCCAAATTTGAGTATCTAGGTCGTGCCTTCTTACTAATCTAGAGGCAATCCGGGGGAAAGGGTTTTTCCACCCACTTTAATTACGATGCACTAGAGATTGTCTTCATATAGGAGATGAATGTGAATGCCGGCGAAGTCGCAACCTGTTTGTTTAGTTAATGTGGCATTTGCCCTAAAAGCCACCTATGTGGAATTACGAAGAACCAATAGTTTTTGTATATTCATTTAATACGAATTTTACTCTAGATTTACATTTTAAAACAATTGCTTTGGAAAAAAGGACACGTATTGCAGGGATCAAGCCCGCCACTCCTAGTATAACCGTCTCTAGTTATCTTTCCCATTATTCTCAACAAATGTATATATATATATATAAATATATACGAGTATTTGTCTCGACGCTGTATTCTTTTTTGGCATTTTATGTGCGTATATACATGTTTGTGTGTAGATGTGTGTATCTTCCGAGAACAGTGGTCTGGTGGCAAAAGCACTGTCTTTGATTCAAGATATTGTGATATTTAATATACGGCTAG
This sequence comes from Dermanyssus gallinae, assembly GCA_003439945.1. NCBI lineage: Eukaryota > Metazoa > Arthropoda > Arachnida > Mesostigmata > Dermanyssidae > Dermanyssus > Dermanyssus gallinae. Next base: position 605,763 of record QVRM01004723.1, read on the forward strand.
ACTATGCACTATTGCATTCTAGGTGGATGGGTAATTCGAATTCCGGATAGTTGTCCTCCAAATGCACAATACGATTCGACGGCAAATAGCTCAACGTCAGTTCAACGTTTAGAAGCGTGATTGTTGTGTAATCCTGCGTTCCGTTTGGAGCGGCTGTAGAGAGGATACCCGTACGATTGAAACTAGAGCCTAACGCAATAAGCTACTATTTGAAATTCTAGCGGATTTAACGTCCTCTTGTTTATCTATATTGTATAGAGTTTTGCATTTGTGGTATTTGCCGTCTACAAGAACAGTTGTGCTTAGCATAAGGTTCGACTGAAAGCGTAAAATCGCGTTTCTGAAAAAATGCAAACTCGACGGCCGCAAGAACGCGGCTGTTTTTGACCGTTCAGCCGTGTATACGTATGCCCGTCCACCCACTAACCTCTAGCAGCTCGCATCGATTGGACATAATTCCTCGCCAGATATTCATCCGCATAACATTCAAATGCGGCCTCTTGTCGCTTGTACATCCTGGACTGCTACTCAATATATATAATGTGTATTATGCGTGTTGCTCCCGTTTATGGACTTATTATTTATTCGTTTGTGTGTTTGTGGGTTCGACATCGTTGCTCATCCCGACGTAAAGGGCTCGACGGTGGATCGTGAGGCGTCGGAGAAGGAGAAGGAAAAAGAACTTCCTACACTGAAGGACAACGACCTCATCAAGGATGGTACAAAGATTCATATCACCTCGGAGGCCAAAGAAACCTTCATTGATATGCTTCACGCCGACGTCACTGTAAGTGTCTCTTAAATTCTCTAATCTATTAAGAACATTCTGGAGTGCCGTTATTCTGTTCATAAGGCACTGACTATATATATTTATAGGACTAGTAGTTAGTTAGATACATAGTGCCCATATATATTTACTACAGTAGCAGTTAGTCGAGACGCAGCGTCGAGCTATTATTTTTCGTCTCCCCAGCCATGTAGGCAGGCTACGCTGCGGATGGAAAAAGGCGAGATCGAAAGACGAGCCTTCTCTCATAATATAAATAATTATTTGAATGAGTCCTGTGCATGAGTCGTGTTTCTTTCTTTCCAATCTGACGTTGTTCGCATTGTTTCCCCGTTTCCTATCGGTGACCGTTCCAGTTTCTCGCCAAGATGAACGTTATGGACTATTCGCTCTGTCTTGGCATCCATGACTGCGAGCGAGCTGAGAAGGAGGAACGCGAGCGGCTGGAGAATGGCGGCGGTGGCGATTCGGAGGACCGAGGAACGACAGAGGACGAAGCCGAGGACGAGTCGCCTGCTTCGCCGGGCCTCGCCGGGCCCGATGGCCTCCAAATGCAGATGCCTACCCCGCCCGACTCTCCGGGCAGAATCCGCGCCGGCGAGCACGGCGACGGCCTGGGCTACGGCGACGGGGATTTCGACCCGGAGGAGGAGGGAGGCGTGCTGGACCCGAAGAGAGACATCTACGCGATCCCGTCGGGCGAGAGCGCTCCGAAGAAGGAGGTCTACTTTATGGCGCTCGTCGACGTACTGACCAACTACGGCGTGAAGAAGCGGACCGCGCAGGCCGCCAAAACGCTGAAACATGGCGCGGGCGCCGAGATCTCGACCATTCACCCCGAGCAGTACGCCAAACGCTTCCTCGAGTTCATCAGCAAGGCGCTCGAGTGAGTCTTCGCTTCTGGGTGACATCAATCGTCGGCAACACAAATGAAGACCGATAGTAGAACGAACCAACGAAGAAGCAGCAGCAGCAACAAGCGATTGGTGCAGTGGAAAAGAATGATTATTAGAGGCATAAAACGAGACAACTGGCGGGACACATGCTAGATCAAGAGCGAACGAGTGCCGCCCTCCAGCAAGCGGAACAACAATAAGGATTGACAAGCAAAACCTATTGTCTAGCGCGTGCACCTAATAGAATCTACATGTTTGTACCCAGCCTTGCACGGGGGAGAGGTTACGACCCACCACCCGATGACCCGTACGTTGTTGCCAGAACCCTGACAGCCGCTTGAGCGGTTGAGCTAGCTAGATAAAGCTCGCCTTCCTACTCTACTAGGAGAAGGAGAAGGAAGAGGACACTCGTAGGGAGGAAGTCGATAAGTCGAACCCGGTCGATACGCACTGTTCAACTTGGCAATGATAGCTTAGCTAGAAACTGCGTTAACTGGTGTAACCATGTTGCGTGGACGGACGACGTTAACGACGACGACGATAACGACGACAATACTCCGCGCTTATACTATCCACAGAGGGGCGAGAATATAGAACATTCGTAGATAGAATAGGTGGCCAGGCTACCCTTTTCCGCAGCATCCAACATCTATATATACCACGTATGTGTATTTGTGTGTGAGCCTGCGTGTGAATGCCCAGACGTGCTTTCGTGCTCCTCCCAACGTCGACAAATATATATATATATATATATATATATATATATACATACCTACTCTGATATGATAGGTGAGTTGTGAGCGCCCAAGGCTGCTCAGCCTTTCACAGTTTGCGACTGTAACAGCCGGCTAACAAAGACGCTGATGTGCTGATACACACATGGTTCCGCCCAAACTGTTACCTAGCGAAATGCCGTCTTCAGCCTAATCGCCTATACTGCAGGCTGCTGCTCATGCTTTCGTATTGGTGTTGCCTCTCTCAATCCTGTGCGATGATTCCGTAACAACAGTTGATCAGTTAGCAGTTAAATGGTTAAGTAATTACTTCGTAGGTTCGTTCGTTTGTTCGTTCGCTAGTTGTTTAATTATTTGGGCAGCCCATTATGAACGACGGACGACGATACGACGTGGACGATCCAATGACCAAAGCATTGATGCGTTAATAATCGCCGTAGAAGAACACTGCAGTGCAGACTAAGTTTACCTACTCGTGATGTCTCATAACACAAACAACGATTGCTTGAGTATATATATATACGTCCGACATACGTTACGATTATATATATATATATATATGCACACGCAGTGAATACTCCTGAGCTCTGCCACGAATGAAGCGCGTATCGAAGACTCTATATTTAGGCTGCTACTATGACAGCAACGGGGGCCAGTCATGTCATTATTGTTCGACTTAGTGTTAGAACAATGGTACCATGCGGCACACAAACGTACACACCCGGACACGTTTTACTCACTAACTGTATGTATTTAGGGTCACGACAACTTCTAGATGATGGGCTTTCTGCAATGCAAACCTTATATATATATATATATATATATATATATATATATATATTTGTGTGTGTGTAAGTAAAGAAAACAATGTCTTCAGTTAATAGCTTTGGCAATGCAAGACGTCTATTGATCGCTTCCCTCTCTGGGTAGGGCGGAAAGCCGTATGTAAGAGTCGGGTTTGGCTTGTGAAAGCCGCAACGGCAGGTCCTTCAGCTAGGCTCGTTGGCAAATCATAGCAGCGGCAGCAGAAAAGAAAAGCGTCATTTATCGGTGGCTAAAATTATTGTCTGTTTCTAGTCTGATGTGTCCGTTGGACAGCTATCTACCTACCTACGCACCCGAGCGTAACGCCCGAATTCTTCTCTTCGAACGCCAAAATTGCGAATAAATGAAGAACGCCTTCACGCAGCACACAAAACGGGTCGCAGCAACGACGACGACTACAACAACAAGTAACAGTAGTGATAACACTAATAGTCATCGAGGTGGAGTCATATCGTCATGAAATCATAAGAATGACGAAGAAAAGAATAGAAAGAGAGAAAAGGACTGAACCCCGAGACCGACCAAGACTCAGTTCTCTAGCAGCTTTCATTCAATTCGTCAACTGTTGGGCGAGAGAGAAAATCACGGGCGAACAACCAGCCACTACTACACTCATTGCACGTCACAATGTTAACGCGCGCGCCGGCACGCGCAAAAACAGGGGCAAGAAGTGTAACGGACTTGCCTCTGGTCTTTGGTTGGTGGACCACGATCTAGATGGTCGCTTTACTAGCTGTTTCAACGATCAAGGTGAAAGCATACATAATAACATTGTAAGGATTGAACTAGTTCTAGTACGAGTAGTAGTAGCAGTAGCAGTAGTAATGGTTGTTATAGTCGTTGTTGTTGTTGTTGTTGTCGTGCATGCACACATAACGATACATACATCGGCCGCAGCAGAATGACAAAAGAAAACTACGAAAACCTCGAATGCGACAAGTGTGGGACGATATGATCAAGTAGGTAGGACTAGCGTGAAGAGGATGTGATGTAGCCGCATACACTATGTACCGGGTAGTCTTGAATCGAGTCGACGCAAAGGGTAAACAACCAGCGAAACCGTCATGCACGTAGTAAGGCAGCCGTTGATGATAAAGGTGGTACTGGTAAAAGACTAAATATTAATAAGAATAATAAGAATAATAATGAAGGCAAGAAGCAAGTGGGCAGAAGCAGTACACATGACAATTTGTCTCTAGGTAGTTGATGTGCTGTGGCAAACTATATATATATATATGTATTTATTTATTTATTTATAAAGGCGTATGTCATCTCGGACAACTTTAGTAAGATCCAATTGACAACGCGGCTGCGTCGATGGACAAACAGTACAGCTGAAACGATACACACAGGTACACAAACACCCTGCTTATGGCAGGATGAATACTGACGATGATACAATACAAGGTTTGATGAGGCCATGATGATGATGATGATGACGGCAAATAGTCGTGTTGACGCAAAAAGTGGCGATGAACGTGGGCTGATGCTACAGCTTGACTGCCAAGCTGAGAGAACAGTTGGCGTAACAAAGTGCAGAACTATGCTTTGACGCGAACACCCGTGTTAGTAAATAGGTGCAGCTAGAAAAACCGGTTTGGACGGTTTACTGGATGATACTGCTGCTGCTTCTGTAGCCCTGGAGCAGAAACTCACAGAATAGACTGAAAGATTCGACGGGTTCGAGTTGGGCCGCGTAAGCGTGTTTTTGTGACGTGATTGTTGAATTGCCCCAGGCGTGTCAGCTAGGCTAATTTCAATACGAGTTAGTAACTAGTTAGAAGAAAGCAGGGGAGATCAGGGCCTGGCCTCGTTGTGGCCGGATACAAGTAGTAGAGTAACTAAGCAACGTAGGTTTAACTGTGCGTACGCGCTCTGTCTGAGCGTGATGAATGCTCGTGCAGCGCCCGCTTCTATTAGGTTACATCGGCATCATCGACGCCAACAACAACAACAACAACAACAACAATAATAATATTAGTAATTATAACTACAACGGCCACAACAAGAATTAACAAAGAACGTTAAAAGGCAGCAACGCCAATCGTTTCTATACCATCAAACAATAGCAGCCACAACAACAACAACAACACAAATAGTGACACTAGCAAGAATATCCACCATTAAAATCATAGACAGCTACAACGCAAATCGTAACTAACTAAAACACGACAAAAAAGGCCTAAACAAAACCGACACAAATAGATGACGATGATGATGATGATGATGGCGGCGATGATGATGACGATGATGATTATAAAACCCACGCAGAAAAGTCTGCAGTAGGAAGCTTAATTAATAAGGACCACAATGTGAGCTAGCAACAATATGTGTATGAACGAACTAAGCGTGGCGACACGAAGGCCGTCGTTCTCTCGGAACAGGTACTATTACTACAACTACTCTGTATGGATGTGAATGTCTGTCTTGTTTGTGTGTGGATGGTTGGATCAACGGATGTATGGCTGACGCCGCCTGCTGGCCTGCTAGCCTAGAGAAAGGACAACGTTCGCTATTCTGAAAGCCCACAGAGCCGTAGAGTGACGCGCACGACATCTATGAGCAGGACATGACAATGACCCGCTCAGCAACAGCAGGACAAGTGGAGACAAACAACACAGGCTGACGGAACAGGTTACCGACGACATCGGCAACCTCGACCTCGGCGTCGACCTCCACCTCGACCTTCATCACCACCTCCACCATCACGAGCACCATGACGTGAAGCATGGCCTAGCCTTGTTGCTGTTGTTGTTGTATTGTTTTTGCTTGCGCACCTCCCACCGCAAATGCGGCAACTCCAACCCACCTGGCGGCGACAACAGCGATAAACGTGGTATCACATAAAAACGTGGCCAGAGGTATGACCGGTGGTGTAAACTACCAGTTGAGCTGTTTCGGTTGCGAGTGTGTGCGTCCGTGGCCACCTCTTCTTCTTGCATAGACCGAGATGGACTACCAGGTCAGGTGAATGGCGGCAGATAGACATCAAGATACATGATGATGATGATGATGATGATGCTGATGGTTATTATTAGTATTACTATGTCTTTATGTTGCCTGTATATAGATGAGCTAATGCAGCAGTTAATAAGCAATGACGGTTTGTTACATTTTATTATTGACATTATTATTATAAGACGAAATCAATAAACTCTATACATGTATACGCATCGGGTGTTCTCAACACGTTTCCACAATACGATAACGGTACTCCGAGTCGCGATCGCGTTGAACAGTGTTGTTCTGTCAGGTGCTGTACCGAGTGTTAGCTACGGCACAGAGCTACAGCTTTTTAAGAAAACGAACTGTATCGAAAGTGACGACGTGATTAGTCAGCATCGGGTCAGTGGTCAGAAACCGAGACGCGATAGAACAACAGTTAAAAAAGACTCTTCTTAGTATATTTCGTAAAACAGGTAAGTTTAACCCACTGTCGTTTAATCATGGGCTTTAAAGGAGTCTTTTGCTGCGAACACGGACATGCTTCTTTCATAGGAGTCGATGCTCGTACAAAATGCACGCAATGCACAATACAAGACGCACTACCTATCAGAGACCTGTCGTGCCCGGGGAGGTCGTGCCCCAGGTGGCATTTGGTTCGGTCACGCGGAGGACGAACCAGATGCCATCATCTTAGTCGCTGCTTCCCTGTCCTGCAAGCAGTTATTATGCAAGCCTAACTTTGTTTCGGGTGAAGTGAACATACACAGGTGAACTCCTCTAGATGTGATTACACAAACACGTGTTTGTATTATAGTCGCTCATTTGCGAGTGCATATATATATCTATATATATACTTTTACTAAATATAGGGTAACAATGTAACGAACAGGAACCCCATCGGCTCATGAGATAGCCACATCGGCTTCTAACATCGGCTCTCTTGTAGTATAAATAATTAAAAATAATAGCCTACACTGGACCCCCCGTAACGGTGCACACGTTCGCTGGGACCCAAATGTTATGTCCCCACCCTCAATGATTGATTACATTGAATAAATGAAATAGGAATAATTAAAAATAATAACAATAATAATAAGAAGAAGAAGAAGAAGAAGAAAAATAGCCTTTAACAATTCACGGCTCCCTCCAATTCGGCAGTTTTGACTACGCGATTTTTACTGGCCTTGGACTAAGTGTTTCACTAAACACTTTGGTTTCAATTTATAGCCATACACATATGTCTCAGGTGGGACCTATACTAAATATAGGTGAATGACTTGTTGGTGTAAGTGTTGCAGGCAGGCAACATATGGTTCTCGACATTAAATATCAGGTTCCAATGCTATTTTTAAAAAACTGCTAAAAATATAGATAATAGTATGTTGGATACCTAGCAGCCTTCGCGGTGAATGGATGAGTGAAACCTACGGTTATCTACATCAGGTCATATAGTGGCAGAAGTATAATTTGCGTAACGTCTCATTCCCACATTCCGTTGCTCATCCTTCTTCTTACACTAGGCTCTCTAACACAGCTATCGTGTCTGAATCCGCTATCGACACAATCAATATCTGTCGGCTACTGTCGGAAGCTTAGCTATCATGGGAGCGTTCTATGGGCAGTAGCAAATGCATCTTCTAATATGCACATGTGGCACGTATAGTACCGAATGCACATGTCGCATATGGTAGCCAGGACATGAAGGACTCCGCTAGTAACGAAAAAAAAACACATTGTGCAACGGAGTTTTGCGACAAGCAAGCAGCCACCCGCTCGACCGTAGCATATACTCGTAATAACAATAGCAATAATAATATTAATGATAATAATAATAAACCATCCAGCCTATGTAACGTTATTACGGCGGTGTCGAGCTTTACACATCGATGCACGACGAGAACGTCTTCCGGACGGCGTCTCGCGCATACGGTATGTAGCTGAGAGCGTACCACGTCATCGCCAGAAACTGGCAGAGGCAGAAAAGCACGGTGAGCGCTTTCTTGTGCCATACCAGGCCGGCGACGAGTGTGAGAACGAGAAACGTCAACATCATGCCCGACGCCACCCAGCGCGTAGCCGAGAACATTTTCTTCAGCTGCGCCGCCGGGCCCATGAGGAAGAGCGTCGAAAAGATCGCCATCAGATTTCCCAGCGAGTAGAAGACACAGAACAGCTTGATGCCGAGCACGGGAATCGCCAGGAAGCCGACGCCCTACATCCAAAGTACACAAAGACACGCATTAATCATATGGCATGACATGATATACATATTTGGCCAACAGGAACACAACATTACATGACACATGGCGTGTTGGCACGTCGAACAATTCTCATGACCACAATTAGGTCGACTATCGACAAGTATGGCCGCGTCATTACGTGCGCCCTAGCTTTGAGGGGGTGAAAAAAATTTGTTGACTAAAATTTATTCATTTCAGCAAAATATGAAACCTCTGCTCACAGGTATAGACAACCCCTATCCTTGAGTGGCTGGATTTATTATTTGCTTGACATACCTAAATATATATGTCTCTATTTCATATTACATATCATTTTTTTTGTTATATATCCTCTTAATACATCACTTACTGCCCAATATACAAATATTCAAGCAAAACATTGATATATATATATATATATACAGGGTGTTGCAGGAATATTTGAAGCGCGATATACAGAATTGTAGAACTCGTTAAAGCAAATATTTTTTCCAGTGGAACATGGTCTCTGAGAAGTCTTGTTTCGGAGTGAGAGCGAAATTACTACAATTTGTGACACTAGTGTTTTTGCCCGACATAGGAGCACAAAATGTGCTGTTGCGAGCCAACCAGTTTTCCTAGACAGAAACTAAGCACACCATCGTGTTCGTGATAAAATTCTGCTCCATCTGAAGAATATGCAAGGCCGGTCAGAAGACGCGACATGGTCGCTTAAAAGTGAATTCGCCAAAAATCAAGTTCTTGATTAGCGTTCACGCCAAATACTTTAGAATCATAACCCTACAACCACTCACAGCGCTCAAAACGGACACATTCAGCCAATGCGCAATTCATGGCGATCATTTTGGTACCAAACTTTTGGCAATGCGAGCTGTGGTTGCGGAGTAATTACGATTTTTCGGAGGGCATGTCCAGATTAAGTGCATGAAAAATGACGCGCTGCGGCTGTCGCGCGACACATCGGCGGTAGTGAACGTCGCCACACAGTCATTTTACATGCACTTAATCTGGACATGCCCTCCGAAAACTCGTAATTACTCCGCAACCACAGCTCGCATGGACATATGTTTGGTACCAAAATGATCGCCATGAATTGCGCATTGGCTGAATGTGTCCGTTTTGAGCGCTGTGAGTGGTTGTAGGGTTATGATTCTAAAGTATTTGGCGTGAACGCTAATAAAGAACTTGATTTTTGGCGAATTCACTTTTAAGCGACCATGTCGCGTCTTCTGACCGGCCTTGCATATTCTTCAGAATTTTATCACGAACACGATGGTGTGCTTAGTTTCTGTCTAGGAAAACTGGTTGGCTCGCAACAGCAAATTTTGTGCTCCTATGTCGGGCAAAAACACTAGTGTCACAAATTGTAGTAATTTCGCTCTCACTCCGAAACAAGACTTCTCAGAGACCATGTTCCATTAGAAAAAATATTTGCTTTAACGAGCTCTACAATTCTGTATATCGGGCTTCAAATATTCCTGCAACACCCTGTATATATATACATACATATGTACACATTTACACATGTATGTTTGTGTGCATGTACAGTGCATCGGTGGCAACAATATATTCGTGAGCACTCCTCTTAACAAGTTATTTTGATATACACTTTAAAACGAGCTTTGCTGTTTAAAATAATTAATTCTAACCATAAGTAGAACATAGTTCACCTTTATAGACCAAAAAATATTGGTATCGGAAGACGAATTCGTACTAGTGAATAGTCACTTTGTACGGTCTGTCAGTATGTATCACACTAAATATGTATGTTTAACGAATACGTGTGCTATACGAGTAGAATTGTGGTTACCCGTTATGGTTGCGTTTTTAGTGTATATAAACGTATGTTCTATTACGGCAGACACGAATACATATGTATGCATATAGGACAAATTACTGCATTACACAAACAAATTATGTGTTACTCATAGCGAGCACGAGAATGTATGCATATATAGTGCAAACATTATAGAGGTTTTAGAAACTTCTACAGTCTGGTAGGCAGGTATGATCAGCGCATAACATGAGGACTGTTTGCAACAAGGCAAGTACAGGAGGGCTCAATTAATATGCTCAATTGTAAAAACAAAAAAATCCTGTTTCTCAAAAGGTAAGTATATGCTATTAAATAGAGCAAAGTTTAAAATGGACGACCCCACTGAAGAGGTGGCAGAGTCGTACCGACGCTTGCCAATATTATATTATATCGATATAATATTCAACAAAAGTCCCGTGTAACAAATGAACTACAAACGGGTGGCACGTCCTACTTGCAGCTTGTTGAAAATACAATACAGAAACTATAACATATTAGCACCTTTCCATCATACAACTAGGGTGTATGTACATTCTGCATGCTGCATGATGTGACACTCCATAGATGTACGCGGCGATAAAGTAGATTGAGATGTGCCCAGCTGACCAAAGAAGACCGTCCGCCTCGCAAACAGACTATTAATACATTCTGAAAGAGGGACATCCATTGGATTTATGAAATATTGAGGCTTTGATATCGAAGAAGGGCCGCTAGCCTAAGATGACATAGAACAGTCATATTACACTGTTTAAATGTTTAGCTGTCTTAAGACGAAACAATATTCGCACTCGTGTCAAGAGAACACATCCACAGCGCAACCATGTCAAGAATCCAGTTTGCCCCACTCTCTTAACCAGTTTCCGAAATCTCTTCCGTTGGGTCTCCTAGATCGGGGAAAATACATGACCTCAGGTGGCGAGAGGCCTAGCCCAACGATGGGGCGTAATCTTTATTATAAGTGCCCCACGTGCTGCAATTTTATTAGAATATGAAAATAGTCCGCACGACCACAGGCGTTAAAACCGCCTTGCTTCATCTCGGGTAGTTAAGTCTCACTTAATAAAACTAATCGATGATGCAGTTAGTTAAAAAGAAGTATTAGCAAAAGAGTAAACTAGTACTACGTAGTATGATGTTGGTGGGTGTCTGATGCGCTCATATATATATATATATATATATATATATATATATATATATATATGCGTGTGTGTGTGTGCATTTCGTATAAAACGCATAATATTAGCGGCACTCACCATGAGCGAGAAGACAAAGCCAAGAACGAAGCTGATGGCGAATCCCTTTATGCGTGTCCCCCATGATAGCGATGTCATCTGCAAAATGCAAAGATCGAGATGATAAAGTTCCAGACGTAGACCAAACGTCACCGATCAGTCAATTAGTACATTTATCGTTAACTACGATCCTAGCCATTTTTTTGGCGTGTTACAGTTTTTACTAAAGCGACTTGCCCTAAATAGCCATGTCGTTATGGTGAATAAATTTGAAATTATAATTATAACTGCAATTACCAATATTAATCGAAACCACTGGTCAAACAAGAATATGAACATTTAAATACATTTTGCTGCAGACCTTTGGTCGTAGTGTGATATTAATACATACACTTATATATATATATATATATATATATATATATATATATATATATATACATACATACATACATAGAATGCGCCATAATTACGGTACATTCATAAAAACAACAACAAATACTATTATAGCAAAAGTTCAGTTTATTAGATACATGATTTGATTATTTAAATATATATATATATATATATATATATATATATATATATATATATATATATATATATATATATATTTAAATAATCAAGTTTGAGTGATATATATATATATATATATATATATATATATATATATCACTCAAATAATCAACCTTTATATTTACCACACGCTCGCAGTTTCCTCAAAACCCTCGACTGTTGCTTTCAGGTAGAAAGCGTCAAGTTTGTCCCGCGTAGTCTAAATTTTAGAATCAAGTAGTCTTTCCAGACCAGATTTCAAAACACCACTCAGACCAAACACCAAAAGTTCATGAGGCTAACGTCCACGGTGGCTACTCCGGCCTGTTCAAAAAGTCAGAAATGTGCTACTTGAACGACTTCTTTTGGAACACCTACGGTCGGCTCATGAAGTGGCTTCCAGGGTAGTCCAGGGCAGTAGCATCTCGAGATCTTTGTTAACAGTCTCTCAGACTTCTAAGGCTTACACGTGACACCTGCATCTTTCTAGCGACCTGCTATTTTGGAACCTGCGGGACCTTTTCTAATTTGTAAACGCATCGGTTCAACTATTTTTAGAGTTCTAACAGAAACCGCGGTTCAGCGGTCCGACGACAGTCGCTTGAGTTCCCCAACGTTCGCTTCATAAAGTTTCCATTAAGTTTTAACTTAATCGAAACCGAATTAAACGTCCATATAGTAATGATGGCCCACCCGGTATATATATATATATATATATATATATATATATTGTAAATAACTAGAATTTCCACTGGATGGCGCCACAATTATATTTGTACTATATGACCTCAGAAAGTAACACTTCACACTACGGCTACTGGAGATCACTAGGCATCGTATCGTCATAGAAAGCCGCCAACTGAAGGTGCGTGAGATAGGTGAAAAATTGTAGGCATCGCATATTACTATACGCGGTGCATCATATACTGCACGAAAGTTAGAAGTGAAAAAAAAGCTGTGTGCGAGGTGGATGATGCCGCAATTTCTAGCCGCCGATCAAAACCATGCACGTTACAGCGGTATATTGGTCGATGCATACGCGTCTTCCCTCTGAGCTGTTTGTACAAACAGCTGTGTAACGAAACGGCCGATAGTAGACGATATTCTCCTAACCTCAAGAGTTACCTAGTTAGTTAGTCTCTTGTGACGCTTTCTTGTTCCTAAACCTCGAGATCTGGTTTGGAGAAAGTGGAGTTTCGTCCGATGAAGATAGTACTCAAGTGCTTAGCACTTAACAAATCTTCATAGAGGATATTCTAAATATGAAGACTACTTCACACTAGGTCATAGCAAGCGAACTAGCCTTATCGAGAAAAGAAGGAACAAGTGAGAGCAAAGTTAAAAGGGCGTAAGAAAAATACAATTCGATGAAATATTAGCAATGAGGAATTTTGAGGAAAAAAAAACGCAGTGTTTCACGCTAGTTTAGAGTCGACTCGTACAAGGGCGATCTACAAGAGATTATATCTACAGCTGCAATAGAAGCATGAACGTTGATAAGCGAACGTTTGTGACAGGATCACGCCCCATCTTACGATCCATGCATCCACGGTCGGAGGGGCCATGTCTTTGGCAGTAAAGCGTCGAATCGCAATTAAACGTAGCGGCAGGACAGCCGTCAATTAAGTTTCACAGAATCAATTCGTGTGAAGCCAAAACTCCATCCAACAGCGTAGTATAGCTGGCATTTAGGGCAAATTAATCACTTTTTTTTATTACGCAACTAACTGCCATTTGTATTGTCGCCTCTATAGAATAACGAGGAGAGCTTTATTTTACGTGGACACGGGACAATAGTACACATGAGGATCTCGTAAAAAGTTAAATTATTATTTAGAAACCAGCAGTATGAATAATATACCGTAATGTCGTTATATATATATATATATATATATATATATAGACACCAAACGTCTCCAGAAGTTGAGTTAATGTAAGTAATTTATTATTATAAAAAATATAAATTAGCACACGAACGCCTCACTGGAGACAGATACGCGTTTAGGAAAACACAATAATTATGATTGTTATGAATAATTACAATAAATAATAAAGTACGAGAGAGAGCACCATGTGGTTTCTTATTATTGTTACGGCATTTCGAGACACGAAAAAATACATTCGTTTTTCTCGAGTCCTTTCAGCCGTGTCGGCGCCGGTTCATTATCATCGGAGCCGGTGCTGCTACCAAACACGTCTTACACCAAACCCACTTAAGCAAACACGATTAACTGACAATTAATTGTCAACAGGAAAATTTATTGCTCTCACCTCGGAGAAGAGATTCTCTTCGCTGGGAGCCTGCTCGACAGGCTGAGAGCCGAGAGCGCGCTTCAGCTTATCCATGGCAGCTGGTTAATGAACCAGACCAGAACGACGATGGCACAAGTTACTGCGGTTGTAGTTGATCCACCTTTTCGAGCGATCGAATAGATCAATATGGCAATCCTCAATGGGGCAGCCGAACTTAGAGTTTCGTCGAACACTACGATCGCCACATGAACCGGTGGAACTGCTCTTCTTCTCACTGCGTGGTTTGCTTAGTGCGAGATGAGAGAGAGATCAACTTGAAAGAACTCTGTTCGTCGTTGTTTTTGTTGCTGCTTTTGTCGCGGTTATCGCTGTTGTTGTTCGAAAGATCACTGTTCGAGAATGAAATGACAAGCGTTGTTAGCAATGCAAAAGCGACGCCCACCAGACGCACTTGATCAGTTCGATATCCGCACCGCACCTCACCACGATCTACTTGTTGCGACGTTGAAATTGCAATTCAATTCGTCATCGTCGTTTGTTCTTGTCGTTAATTCTTATGCATCATCCGAGCCAGCCGAAATGCGTGTGGTGCATACGTACTGTAATAAATGTGCTTATAAGTCAAGCATTACTATTTTTATTACTATAATAATTATCACTAATCACCATTTCACCAACATCACTATTACTACTACTACTACTACCACTAACTTCTAGAACAGTTTGGATACAATTGAAGAATCAGTTGACTGGTTCTTGTTGTTGTTGTTGTTGTTGTTGTCTTTGTTGTTCGAACGAACAGCGTTCGAGAATGAAATGACAATCGATTAGTTCGGTATCGGCACCGCACCACGGTGGTGTCAATCCACCACACTTGTCAATTGACAATTAATGTTTGACTGTCGTTAATTGACAGTTCGTGTCTGCTGACTTTAACCGAACACTGTTTACTTCTGCGTATACTGATACCATATAGGCAGTTGGTGAACTGGTGGTGACTTAACAACAATAACAACAAGAACAACAGCAACATCAACAACAATATTTGCAAGATCAACGGCAACAACGCAGACTTTATTGTGCTTGCTGCTGCTGTTGCTGCTGAGTTGGCTCTTTTACGTTCGTATCATCCGCGAAAATCCAGTATTTGTTTTTGTTTTTTTTTCGTCTCTTTCTCTTTAAACCACCGCCGCCATCTCACTAGATGCGGCGCAGCATCCTATCGACTCGAGGACGATATCTAAACCAGACGACACGACACAAGATTTGCTGTTGTTCGTCCGTCGATAAGCTTTCATCCTCCTCTCTTGATTCTCGCATCTATCTGCGACGTGTCTGTATTCTATGACGACGAGAGCCAAGACCATCATCACTGCTTGCACAACCATCTACAATTGTCTTTCATTAAGCGTAGGCATCACTATCATCTTCATCTTCTAATAGAGACGTGAGCATTGAAAATTCAATCTAAACGAAATGAATCGTGCTTAGATTCTCCATCGAAAACTTCTGACAGACGAGGTACGCGGAGCTACCCCGCGCCTGTCACTCAATATGAGAGCAGCATTTCAACTGCAAGCAGCTTGCAGCACCAATTACGGATTTCATTTCGACGGCCGCCGTCGCTTGACGTATGCTTACTTATGAACCTTACTTATTTTTTTTTACAGGGGCCAGGAACAAAAATGCATAACGAACACCCTTTGGTCTGGGTAGTGTAGGACTGTCAAGCCCACTTAAACCCTGGTGATCTCACCATGACCGTGATATTTTTGGTATTACTTCAGTGGCATTTATGTATGTACAAATTTGTTGTAGTTTAGTCTAGTTTCTAGCTTTTAGCTGTCATTGAGCTGCTGCTGTTGATGATGATGTTGTTGTTATTGCTGTTTCTACTGTTGTTGTTAATATAGTCGTCATTGGAGTCGTTCTCTTTCCGCTGTCCGCGGTGGCATCTAGTCGTTACACTAGACGGTGGCGCTCCAGTCGCTCTAGGGCCATAGTGGAGGAGCGGGTGACAGAAATTGGCGCCAAACTTCGCCGGCCAGACGGACGGAAGACACCCGCTACTCATTTTCGAAGCGGCGGTGGAGTGATGTATTGATTGTGGTTATCGCAGCTGCAATATATTCTTGCTGCTGCTGCTGACGTTGGTAATCCATCAATCAATTAATCGATCAAGTGAGCTTTTCATTATGAATTAATCGTTCGCTATTACGTACAGGTCGTCCGTGGCGTCAGTCTTTTCCGAGTTCCTCCAAATTCCACCCAACACCTTGGCTTGTTGAGTAAGAGTAATGCTTTGTTCGTTCGGCGATGTTCGGTCGATTTAATTCGCACAACTCGAGCTGGTAGTGAACTGCTCCAGAACTGCCGTGTGGCATACGCCGTGGGTGAACGATATCTTGAAGCTGACAATCAATAGCTTGGTAGAAATCGAAACATCACTACTACGAAATCGAAACGTTGTGTGAGGCTGAGACGGCCCGGCCCGGCCCGCTAGTGAGACTCGAGAGCTCGACAAGAGGCAGACCAGATGTGAGGAAGAAGCGGCAGCAACGGAAGAACAAAAATGTGATATCTATATCAAGACGACGATACGAACGAAGAAATAGTAGAATGGCTGTTTCTGCTACGCCTGCACTAGTGTCTGCCGAATGCTGAACGTTGGATGTAATGTCTGCTGAATGCTGAACAACGCTGCTGGACGGTGAAGAAGAGCTTTGGCATTGTTTTTAGGACAGTCGCTACAGGTGCGCGGCAGTGTTCCGCTGTGTGGTCTGGCAATACTGTGAGCGTGTTCTGTGGCCCATCAGCTGCTAAACGGACTGTCGGCATCGTCCCCGGCTGTTTCGTTCAAGTATCGACCTCTATATTGACCCGTCAATCGATTCATCGTTATCATCCAGCCATGTACCGATCGTTTAACCAGAGCAGCAGTATTCAGAACAGCAGCAGTCTCGACGACAGCCGGCATCACCAGGCTGCCCGGTCGGTCTGCGAATTCGAAAACTACTTCGACATCAGCGAGATCCTCATGCTCAGCGAACGGATACCCGTCGTCGTCTCGAAGGACATATCCAGGTACAGCATTTGATTCGCTAACAGCCACCGCCATGATGATGATGATGATTATTTTTATTATTATTATTATTATTTGTATTATCATTATTATTATTATCATTATCATTATTATTATTATTGTATAAAATGATCTAGAATACGATATTAATTACCAGGGCATAATATATAATAGCATTGCATATAAAATACATATCACACTAAGCATAGACTATTAATAATGTTTATATATAATATTTCTTTTATATTTTTTATTGTCACGATAGTCACTATTGCGAAGCTTAATTGCATCATTCACTAGAATTATTATGTTATATAATATTTGCTGCGGATACGCATCCTGCATGACCACGTGCGACGTTATGAATATAAAATGCACGTATTGTCCGCCTTGCGATCTTTTTTTTTCGATGTAAACTCATTTACATAAGTCGCTTCTTATTTCAGACTAGGATTTCTTGACCCTACGAGCGATCACGCGGATCTCAAGAAGGGAACAAAGCTTGAACTTCCCCTATGGCTGGCAAAGAACCTCTACAATATGTATTCGATCGACATCCAACTGCCTCGAGCGTTTAGTCGTTTCTACGTGGACATCATGAGAGCCGACAGTTCGTGTGTCGACCTGAAGAGACTCCAACCTTGCTACTATAAGGTGGGACGGCCAAGGATCCCGTCTATAAATATATATATATATATATATATATATATACAACAAAAGAGATGAGAAAATGTTATGTGTAGGTGGAAGGCATGTGACAAATAGTGATTTAACCTGCGATAATATGTCAAATCAAGTTGGATGATTATATTGAAGCATTAGCGCTGTACGTATTTTCAAAGTTACGTTCAGTCCGGATGGCATGTTTTTATGCAGAGAATGTCTCTTGAAAATATATGTGAAAATGCTAAATCAATTTTAATTGTTGGAGATTTTGACCTACCAGGCATCGACTGGAAAAATGTGTCCCTTTTAATTTCTCAATTCATGGACGCTACTTTTATAAATGCCCGTGGGATATAAACAAACGGTGTATATCCCACGGGTGGACAAGAGACTCAGCCGAGCAGGTTAAGCCAGAATATGGCATAAACTCAAGTAATTTATCTAGTCATACAAACAGTCATCTGTCGGATGAAACAGGCTCAGCTTTTACACCAAACGAAGACCCCCGGGACACATTGATTTTTTTTTATTTGGTTCTTACTACCAACTCAAGTATAATAGAAGATATATCAGTTTTTAAATTCCCCATGCCCTCGGATCATAACGCAATTTATTTTAACATTTTATTCGATTCCAAATATTCTCCTATTGAGGGAGGGTATAATTTCTGGAAGGGCAATCACGATCAAATTATAGCAAAGCTGACATTTGTTCCATGGAGATATATGTTCCTAAACTGTGATACTGTAGATAATATGCATAAATATTCTGTTTATCAGATCCTTTATTTTTATCGGAATATGGTACCTTGAAGAAAATAAATCAACTCCCATCTAAGCGCAGCCTTAACCTAGACCTTATCCCTCAATTATTTTTTTTTAAAAAGTGGCCCATGTTATGACAGAGCCACCCTAATTAGTTTATCTAGGATCTACGAAGATGTTGGGTCTGATTTTTCCGACATTCCGTAATTACGCCTATACATACAAAGGGATCTAAGCCGAATGATGATAATCATAGATATGTTGCACAATCATTAATAGCATTATATAGCTAATGATATATAGCTATATAATATAGCATTATATAGCTAATCTAAGCCGAATGATGATAATCATAGATATGTTGCATAATCATTAATAGTGTATATTATTTAAAGATAACTTTTGAATCATATGTTTAGCTTTACGCAGTCCGAGGTAGTGCTTGACGAGCAGTTTTTGGCATAATGGCTTTACTACAGGCAAGGCAAATGAATTTGTTATAAGCGTTATACCAGAAACCATTAAGCACACACTCTACGCAGATGACACTTAACTTATTAGGCTACCTGGCACAGAGAACGAGAGGGAGATAATGCAGAGAACGATTGACTCTATCTCCGATTGGTGCGCCAAAAAGTATATGCTTTTTTCTGTCCCTAAATCCGCCGTTGAGTGTCTTGATGGAGCAGAGATACCCAGAGTAAACAGCATTCGCTATTTTGGAGTAAATGTAAATCAGAGCTGGATTTTAACATTCACATCACGCAAACTATTCGATCTGCTAGTCTTATATGTAATATATTAAACATTCATTTACAGCTGTAAAGTCAGACAGCCGCATTTGAGGAAACATATTGATGCAATTGAAAAAGTACGGCATAAATTCATTCGACGTGTTGCATCGCAACGTAAGGTAGATCGTAGCGATCTCGACTTAGTACCTATATCAGAGCGGCACTCGAGAGCGGATTCTTCCCATATGTTTTTTAATATTCGCAACAAGAATCTGCCCAGTACTCAAGCCATGTCGTCGAAAACAGTTGCACGATCTCACCGAATCAAAAACATGTCCTCGTCGCGCATGGCGAGAATGTTCAGAGCCATGAACTCGTGATATAATATTATAAACTGTATTATTGCATATATTACAAATTCTATTATATGTTAAATTGTCATTTTTGCCTCTTGGCACTGGATACAGGATTATTGTGAATGGCTTTTTTTCAGCTCAAGTTTTCACTTGAATTGGAGAAAATAAAGAAGCTAAGTGAAGAAATTAAGATGATTGAAAACTGAAATCATGGTCTACGCATTTAAATACATATATTTTGAACTGGTACATTTTAATATTGAGGCAGCATTAGGTAATCCTATGACTATCCGTGAATGCGATCGATATATATTTTTATATATATATATATATATATATATATACACTCATGTTCCTGGAGTACGTAAAGTTTATCTATTAATGAATGTATTCGTGTCTTGATTTGATTATCTTGTGTTCACCAGGTGGGCAGACAATTGATGGCTCTGCTGCCTGTTGAATCCTCGCAGATATCTGAACTACTTGTGACCACGTTTAAGGGTCGCTTCCGTAAAATTACGGATGGAGCACAAAACGCGCAGATTGAAGAAACGGACAAGGTATGTTCTCAGAGCTGCTGCACACGATTGCACAAAATATTAATATTATAATTATTTTATGTGCTCATTGTGACTAGACGAGTTCTGCAAGTTTTGAAAACTGCTGTTGTGAAATGGGCTCCCAGCAAACAAATGAGATCAGTATTCCTGGTGGCATCATGGCCGCTTGAGCAACTTCAGCACTTGTTACAAATTAACGATTATTCCTTGAGTGGCTTCGGACCACGTTGAGTGTGGATCTATTCAAAAATCACTGAACTTCCCTGATGATAATGATGCGCCATCTTTGGAGAATGTCAACAGCTTGTTCCTTGCTTTATACCTACAAAATATTCTAGATACATATTAGATGTTACGGTTGAACTATAAGCAATGCCGACCACATTCAGACTTCGCGAGTTTGTCTAAGAACGGGCCATCAGACAGTAAAATGGTCATCTTCAAAGGTTGTCTTGCTATTAACTCAATTGAAATGCACCTTTATTTTGTCAAAGCGGGAAGCTATCCAGCTTACTGACCCTCATAACATGCTTGTTGTAACTGTATATGCTCGTATATGTGTGTGTGTGTGTTACTGTGCCGCATGCAGGTGACAGCGACATTTGACAACGACGAACGTGAGGTGTTCCTCGAGGGCCAGAAGGTGATTCTCGACCTTAAACGGTGGCACGATAAGACTAGACGCCATAAGATCCATACGGCCGATCTCGTTGTCACTCACCGCAAGCGTAAATGGGAAGCGCACCATGGGGACGCCGGAACCAAGGATGACGCTAGCGCCAAAAGACGCGACAGCGCCGAACCCACCGGCAGCGGGTAGATAGATGTTGGTAGTGGTGTCATGTCGGCAGGAAGCGACTATATATATATATATATATATATATATATATATAGAAAGAGAGAGAGATTAGGAAGAGACAGGGAGGATCAAATGTAATCCTCCTGAAGTGAAAAGAAGTGATTTTTTACACATCTCGCGGCTATTGTGCCGCGAGACACTTCCTGCTGACGAATCCGGGGGGCGTCTGCAATTTAGATTGATGAGACGACCCATTCTCATTTGTGGATACGTTCGTTGTATGCAGCAGCTGTACATAATTGTGTTTACGCGAAACAAATATAGAGGTAGATTGAGGCTTACTAGTGAATACGAAGCGAAAAATAGACGCAAATAAATGGCGTATGTTCGTGTGGGTATACTGTGTTTTGGATTCGGTTGTTGGTCGAAAGTGACCGTTATCTTCATTCCGTACTGTGTCTTAGTCGATGTTATTGCGTTTAGCGGTGCTTTTGCTTTTACGGACAGGTTTTGCGTTTGACACGACGTGAACGGAGCTTAGAGCCTGCTCAAGTCAGAATCGAAGTATGTGGGCGTATATACATGTACCTCATGCCCTATAGATGCGATTTAAATGCAACTCAAAATGTTATCAGTGTTCAATAAATTAGATTAAAGCGATACATAAATCCTAGATAGGTAAGCTCCATCAGAATGTCTTCAATAATATTTGCTGACGTCTGTCTTAGCAATGCTTGGAGGATTGGCCTGCCCATAAAAAACTTTGTCTATTAAGTATATTGGTATTTTGCTTCTACAATGGGGAAATTTACATTTGGGCATGTATATATATATACAGGGTTTCCAAATACATTTTGAAGAGCGATATAAGGAATTGTAGAGCATTTTTTCTTTCCAAATGTAGCACGCTCTCGGATCGTTTCGGAGAGAAGATGAAATTACTAAAATGCATGTGGTCCTGTTGCCCTACATAGGAGCATAACATGTGCGATTTTCGCAACCAGTTCTTGTAAGGCACATGTATGCTTCCTCTGAAGGAAGCATGATGCGACACGGTCATTTAGAAGAGGATTCGCACAAGTTTCAATTATATTGTTATCTGTCAGGTTAAATACCTCGAAATCATCACCTTACGACAATTTGCAGCGCTTAACAGGCGATCGCGGTGACCAAGCAATCGGCTTATAGTATTGGAAATTTAAAATTGCGACAGAAATTGCTTATCGAGTAACTAGTTGTAGTAGTCAAGGTTTAAACCTGCCTGGGTCTTTTTGCACACTATTCACACGTTGTAACCCTGCGGAAGGTCCTAAAAACACGCTTACACCGAAGCAACGACCTTTTATGATAGCCGGCGCGAAGTTTCAGTCGTACGCTTAAAATGCAGGCCCGTAAGCACTCTGACCAAGTGCTCTTTTGAGTAGCTGAGCAGACGCCAGAAAACCACACGTCCATGAAACTATCATAACTAGCAACAATAAGTCGTCACTGCCTCAGCAAAGTCGACAATCGAGTTAAACTCCGTTCTAGAGGTTTCAATTGTTTATCTTAAATGGTGCGTTCTAGAGGTTTTAATTGGTGCGAAAGCGTCGTGCATTTTAATGCACGAGAGAAACATGAGGTAACTTGAGAGCTCCATATAGTTATATCTGCCGTTGTGCAAAAGCTTGATTTTCTATCGTTATCAAATGTTAGCTTTACAACTCAATTACAGAAAGCTGACGGGTAAACGGGCATTCCTAATGGTGCCGCAGCTTCTTTATACGCTATATAAACGCTCGCTGTACTGGCTTTCCTAAAGATGTGTGTCTTAGAAAGTGGTGACTACATATTAATTGCAAATACAAACAACGTAGCGAATTTGTTATCCCCAGTAAAAACATTGTTATTGTCATTTTAATTACTGCTAGCTTATTTTGCCGTACGTGCTACTCCCACAGATGGGACCGCTGAATTATTTGCGACCACTCGTGAAAAACTAGGTTGCATTTAAGAAACATTCCCCAAAAATAGTCTGGGGCTTCGGAACCGCGACATTTGCTATTGTGTGCTACTATTAATGTGAATTTTTTTCGGATAATTTTGTAATGCGGGATCTCTGTCACATATAGACGAAGTTGACGTCCTATACTTTCTTCTTACTCTTACCCGGTTCATAACATGGTGAGCGTCTCTGGCACCAATCTTATCCACACAAAGGCACTTTCTTCTACACAAAAATATCAAGTTGCTTCGATTATTGTGGTACTGGAGTTTCTGGCGTTTACCACGGCATTGCGGTATGAGTAGCGTGAAAAGCTGGCAAATAATTAGCTCCACTACTCTCTGCAATTTGGCTTGGTCGCTGCGATAGGTTTTAAACCAGGCTGAGATTTTCCGCTAGTTGGCATCGTTTTTCTATGGCTCCTTTCAGGATGGCTTTTTTTCCTTGCCCAGCATATTTACTAACAGTTAGAATGACCGGCTCAACCTTACTCATGAGACTATCATATACTCGCACACTGAGTTAACTACCCAAAGTATATAAAGCCTACCCAGTGTTCATTATAGCATAAATCATAATAAATCGTATGGACGCAGAAAAAATGCGGGATTCGTGTCATGTATTTGCTTGCAATACAGCCCCACTTTTTAAAACGGTTTTAAGCCATGGTAATGAAATAAATGAAACCGTATCCCCGCAAGCACCTGAATTCGACGGGACCAGGTCTCTCGACAGTCGCTGATTACAAACTTACGCTTAAAGTTCGGTTTTCTTCGGCGGGAATTTTATGTATGAAAAGTCGCTGTTTATATAAAAATAAATGTTTTTTCATGTTTTCATTGACGTACGGGGGATCGGCAATGTTTTTGAAAAATGGTAGAATACAAATTGATCCATTATTTTGGTAAGTATAATTTGTATTTAGATTTTTTAGGACGGCGGATCCATGCACCGAATCACACCTTTAAATCGTATTTTTCTAATCCTTTCTAGCTTCACCTCGACAGCTTTAAGCGCGGGTTCGCGTGAATTGGAACATCTTCCTCTTTTTGGAAAGAGTAAAAACTTGGGCCCTTGGTCGCGTGAATGAGCTCGGCCGAATGAATGTGCTGGGTCCTTCACCAACTTGACTCTAAAGAGAAATGCCTCAGTGTTTTTAATGGTCCGGTAGACTGGGCGTTGTCGTGGTGGTACCAAGGCAGTGCTACCATCGCCAAAGAGAGGCCTTAGAGCTTTTCCTGATAGGGGCAATGACTTACTTTTTAAGTTTAAGCTAAGCAATTTGCAGTATATTAATTGTTCGTCACTGTAATAACTTCTTCTAGTTTGACCATCGCCACAATTTCTGGCGAAGATTATGTCGACCATTACTTTGCCGGCCGTTATGTTTAATTTATCGTTACGAGCCGCAGCTCTTCTATTTTTCTTTTTCCATTTTTGGGCATCCATCCGACGAGGTTCGCCGTACAAATTGAATTGTCCAGTTCAGAATGGTCCGAACCATACAAATTTCCCAGAACCTTTATGGCACCGATATGGTTGTGTTCACTTTTTTCTCACATTTTTGTACGTGGTAAGACAGATTCTAAAATTCTACTCAAACATAAAAAAAAATGGCGTAAAACCTGCCAATGAACTCGATTCTAATTCACTACTACGCGGGATGTTTCTCAAAAACTACCCCAGGTTCCCAATGTATTTAAAGCTATTACAGAAACAACAACTCTCTTACCAGAAACTAAAACAGCAGATTTAAACTAACGTACGAGTCTCTAACAAAAAGTCAATGTTTACAGAACATTGTAATAGTGGTGTAATTATATCAAGATTGCAACATGTTATTTGATCAAATATTGTTCTTATTGTATTGAATTCCATGAGAACGATCATTGACCAGACGCCGAGATTTGTATCTGAGATGTAGATCTTACTGGTATGGTATTAAAACGGCTAATTGCTCATTGACCCTCGATGACAGATCATATAAATCATAATAATGTGTATTGCCGAAAATTTACTCTGATCGTTAATTGTGTATGCGTAAAAGATCACAGGTGTCTTTAAGTAAAACTGGGAAAAACCAATGTACTTAGTATAGAACCTCTTTTAGGGATGTATAACCATATATTTTCAAACGTATCACGTGTGTCTACGTTTGAGCTCAATTGGGGAAAACGATTGTTGTTAGGTTAAATGCAATTGACCACTTCGTTAGTATTTTGTTTCCGTTGAGATTGGGGCATCCGGCTGTCCGGACCCGCGCGATTGTACGTGCAGTGGACGTTGAAGAAATTGGAGTAACTTGAGTAATTTGAAGTATATACGAGTACAAAGATAACATTAGTGGCTGCACATTTAGGGCCTCAACCGTCCAGCACAAATTGGTCTTTCTTACCCAGGAGTTTATACTGGTTTACCCCAGTGGCCTGTATGTGGTGCTTGGGTTTAGAGTCTGAGTCCTACACAATTTCGTGGTACCTGTCGTCAAGTAGAGTATGTACAGCGTTAGAAAACAATGCATATAGTATGCTTGTAGTCACCGGTTCCAACTAGGAGAAGTGTTTAAAAACGTTTTTTAGATGCCATTTTGGACTGCTGTTTCTGAACTTCTGGCTCCTCTCGCGCCTGTCCAAGGTGAAGGGTTTCACCTGAGAGTAAAGTACGAATTATATTGGCCGATTTGCACATTAATAGTATTATAGCTGACGACACTCGCTATAGTCGGAAATTCGACTGCTTGATTTAATATTTGTAACAGGTTCTGATGCTTGGCATTCAGAGCAAGTTCAGGAGGTTTAGACCATCTGTCGAGAATTCATTGTGGCGTAAGTGTATAAGCTCTTCAGTTAGGTCGCGTTCTTTTAGAAGATAGGTGATCTGTGAGGTCGACGGAGATGAGCAGAGCAAGAAAATGTCTCTATGAGCTCCGACAAGAGGCAATCGACAAGTCAATGTTCGCAGTTTTCTCTACGAGGTTATGGCGGGAAACCAAGAAATTTAAATACCAGGGAAGCCATTTTCAACTAACTGCGCTTAACGATCAAATTGCATTGCGCCACCAAAGTATAATACTGAATAGCTCTAATGTAATAAAGAAGTGAGCGTAGATACTTTGTCAATCGATAAGCTATAACGTGCTTCGCTCGACGGAACAAAAGCTCGTGTCAGCCCATTCGTGCACAAGTCGCTGGCAGAACACGTGAGCATGTTTTCTAATACTGATTCTTGGACGTCTTACAGTCTGAATCTAAATCAGCTTGATTACGACGTCATCTACAGCAGCAAAGCCATGATTAATAAAGAGGAAAGTCAACTGCAACATCAATGCCAACAAAGTGGTGAAAACAGCGGCCAATCGTTTAGCATGCTCTATCTACGGTAAATCCGATTATGTTTAAGATCACCAGGTAGCTATAGTGTTTGTGTACTGAAGATCACACACATTAAAGTTGCTCGGTAGTACACTTACACTCTGTGCTGAACCGTATTAATGACGATGTGTAAACTGCTATTATTTCAAATGTAAACGATATTCGATCGGCTCGAATCGAACCTATGCATACCGAATATATGACCTCGTTCACTCGTATAATTGACTCGCATCGTTTTATGAGCACTAAGAAACGGTAAGCAAATCTCAAGAACTGCACGACATGACGCCAAGTGTAGCGGTAACATGTGCCCTGACATGTTACGAAAAATCTTAGCAAACAAATAAATACATAACCGCTAAGTGCATCAACTTCTTTATTAAAGGGCTACGGCATGATGTTTTTAACGCAGTTTTTGTTGCTGACGGGCCTTAAACAGTAACAAACGTAAGTTCATTAGCAGGTCTCACATAGCGACGGTCTATATATACATATATATATATATATATATATATATATATATGGCATGCAGATAATTAGCGTTCACCATACTCATACATAATAATAATTATAATAGTGTATTCACGTGCGCACAGACATGTGCACCCACGTTATACGAAAACATTCATTTCAACTCTGCGGACCCTGCTAGGCTTCCGAAGGACAAGGCACTAGTGGGCAGTGAGCAGCATGATGCCTACCTGATATATATATATATATATATATATATATATATATATATATATATGGTATATCCGCATTTGGAACACCTGCATTGATTGCCCGAGTCGCAGACGATTAAACGATTCGTTACAGGGTCTCTAATGAAATTCGTAAACCGTGAAGCGGCTACTCTCTACTACACGGCCTTTTGACGATCAGGCCCCTATCACGCGCTATTCTCCACCGCTGCCGTGTCAAAGAGGTTCGCGTCGATATCCGCGACATATTCTTTCCCAGGTCCTGGTGTTGGATTCGTAGGTGTCTGTTGCGGGGAGTCCTAACCGATGGAGCATGTGCTCGAAAAGCAGAGCTGAGTAAGATACAAGGTACACATATGAATTACGTGGTGACGTACGCCAGTCCATAAACCCGTCCAGTAACGACGCACGTAGCGAAAATTGTAGCGATTGAAATTATATTGGAGTCAAAAAATCTAAGGGATGTGGTGCCGAACGCGGTGATGCTTTGGTGAAGCTTTAACAATTGACAGAGAAAAAAAAGCTTAAGCATACGAGCTTACAAACAGATATATGCAAAGGGTGTACTCATCAGCTGCAATGCGCCAGTCTGCCTCTCCTTCTGAACTTCAGTGCTTCTTCTTTGGCCTGGTTAGCAGTCAGCCGTAGGTATGCGACCCTTGCGTGGAACTAGTCTAAGGCCTGTTGCATCTAGACCCCGCCAAACATTGGAACAAATAACAAAATGATCTCCATAAAAAACGATAGTTGCCCATGTAGCTGCAAATGCATGACACGTCTTCATCACGAACCTTCTAAAATTACAACTTGCATTGTCTGCTATACTGCATTATTAGTATTATGCATAGATGATTAAGTTTATTATTCGCTTGACATTTATACCTTAATACACCTTCTTATGGCAGGGCGCCTAGAGCGGCAGATCAAGCACATATATTGAGATGTCTAGAGTTTCCCAAACAGCCCTTGTGGCAGTATGGTGGCTGCCTCTTAGCGGTGTGGCATATACAGGGTGTATTATAACAATATGTACTTATTTTTAAGGTTTGGTAAAACTCGGTAGGAAAATATTTTTCCCATTGGAAGAAGGTTGCGGAAACGTCTTTCTTAGAAGAGAGAATGAAATTTATAAAAGTAGTAATTCTGTCTTTTTTTTTTTCTACATAGCTGTGCAAAATCTACGTTTGTGGAATAACCAGTCAACGTATGAAGGAACCGATCATACCGTCGTGTTCGGCGGTTCTGCACAATACAATATTAAGGAAAGTCATAAAAAGTGGATATGTTGTTATGCCTTACGATAATGCGTTTACGTGCAAAATCGTAACATTTTTCCATTACGGCCAAAAATGTACGTCCAAAAGACTACTCTCAGGGAATAGCAAATTTAATGCCCACCATTTTCGTACCAAAGTGATGGTGCTGCGTTACGTAGTTGCCAAGTAACTAAGTTTTTTCGACAATCATAGTTGCTGTGTTTTATGTTAAAGCTTTTGCGTTCAGAACCGTAAAAATTTGCCAAGACGTTTCTGCCCCTCCTTCTATTAGTGAAAAATATTCTCTTGCCGAGTTCTACCAAACCTCAAAATATGTACCTAACTTTCTAATACACCCTCTGCAAGTACGTATGTCTTCGTCCAAGTCGATATGACTGTCGAAAAAGCTTAGTTACTTGACAACTACGTAACGCAGCACCATCACTTTGGTACGAAAATGGTGAGCACTAAATTTCCTATTCCCGAGAGTAGTCTTTTGGACGTACATTTTTGGTCGTAATGGAACCATTTTACGATTTTGCACGTGACGCGATAACGCGATAATGTAAGGCATAATAACATATTAACTATTGATAACTTTCCTTAATCTGGCTATTCGCTTCTCGTAACACAAGCTAGCAAAGTATCCATTGTGCATAATGCCGGTATATTCGGTTATTTCATGCATTGACTGGTTCTCCTGCAAACGTAGATTTTGCACAACTATGTAGGAGAAAAAAGGCAGAATAACTACTTTTATAAATTTCATCCTGTCTCATAAACAGGACGTTTCCACCCCCTCCTTTCATTGGGAAAAATTATTTTCTTGCCGAGTTCTACCAGACCTTAAAATAAACACGTATTGTTATGATAGGCCCTGTATATGAAGCCCCGTTGTTAACGTTGTCTTGACGCAGCAACGTATAACGTCTCTGGCAGCCAGTCGACGCCGAAATTTCATGGCTTTGGTCTATCTGGTGTATATCTGAAGTCCCTTCGAAACAAGGAACGCCTCTACCATGCGCTTAAATGGCACGACCTAGTTCGCGATGTGCGACTACGATATCGTCTACATGCATTATCACTACGGCTTTTTAGTACTTCTGTCGGACGTAACCCAGAAGTTTAGCGAGAAAAAGGGTAAACGAGACGCGGGTTTCTCTCCTAAAGGTGAATTGCGTCGGCGGAAGGGTCTGTTCAGCCACATGCTTCATAATAGCTAGCTGAATAGCTAACTTGCAGAAGATTTTCTTCAATGCGCGCTCTCACGCCGCTCCACGATAGAGATTTGGATGTTGTTTGCCATCACTATGCCTACTCTTGAACAGGAAGGAAATCCTGGCGATATGCCAGACTCTAGGCGTTTGTCCATACTTAATAATTCCATTAAACCCTCACAAAGAGCTTCTGCCAAGAAAGGGAAGAACTCACCTAATAGGGCCCTAAGTTATTTCTCTTCGGGAGTGACCGTAGGACATTTTTTCGAAAGTTTCGGAAAATTCAGGATGCACAAGCAGTGCTGACAACCATCAACTCCTAGTGTGGGACTCTCACCCACTAATACCCGTCTTCCTCCGCACCGCTCTCTACCTGTCCGTGATTGGGCGGGATCGCCGCCTGAAGCAGTCGCACTTCACTGCATTTCTCATCGTCCTCTCCAGCTCGATACAGATGGTATCTATGTCAGGGCTAACTTCAAGAAGCGTCTGTCTAAAAGAGATCTGTGTCATTGTAAACCAGCGCGGCGGATTGGGTCGATCTCCCCAGATATGGGGAACATCGACTATGGCCAATATTGCTTGGTGTCTTTGGGCCGCTCTATCGAAAAAACGAGATAAGGAATTAATATGTCAATAGCAACAATAGTGCTGATGTTCCATTGTCACTTAAATGCGTGTATTCTTCACAGGAGTTTGTTCATTTTAGAAAAACGAATATTAGGCAGGTAGATATCCTAACCCGAATATATATATATATATATATATATATATATATATATATATAATTAACTTCAAATACGTATGTGTGTAAATGAATATAAAATTAGGGCAAAGGATATAAAACGGTATACAAAACTTCATTTTAAGATGAAGTTGACCTCCAGTTTGCTAAGCCAGTTCCAGGTGCCTCTTAATACGTATTAGATTTGAATGACTAGCGCCGATTGTACATATCGCATAAGTATTTTCCGGAAAGTAATCGAATCAATCTGGCCTGGTAACTTCCAAACATATCCATGCAAAATCGTCATAGTTTATTTTTTTTCTTCTGAAATCTCACTTTTGAAACATAAGCATACGGTATATGAGAAGCAATCGGTAGGTGTGTTTGGCCAAAGACTTAAGAATGACCATGCATTTTATTCTCGACTTCATCATTTGAAGAGACCGCGTGGTCCAAACACAATTCAGTGTTATTCATCCGGAGTCAAAAAGCTCTCCTCTCCCTCAAAGAGCGAAACTACCAAGGCAAGATTTTGAATCTCTAAGTCGATTGGGACCAGTTCTAACACGAGTCTAGTCGCGTATGAGTTGTCGGAAACGTTGTAACAGATACAATATCTTTTAAATATTACATCTGCGCGTTCTGTTGTTACATTTTGCACATTAAACCGTCTAAGTATTCTATTGCGTACTACAATATAAGCTCTACAAACAATTTACTTCGCGCCACAAGTTGTTTGTATCTGAATCGTAAGAGTTGTGAATATTAGGCAAACTACTGCAGGTTCTTTACGGTTAGCAATAAATGTGTATTTATTGGATATTGATTTATAAATACAACCATTAATTAGGTTATTTTTAAGGTATTAATTAGACGTTCACAATTGTGCCTTTGCAAACGTGTAACCTAGTTCTGGCAAGCTATAGGAGAATTTGGACATATATAATTAAAAACATTTTTAAAGGGGTTGTTTTTCTCGTTTTATCTAGGGCTTCCCTAGTGAGTTAATCCTTATGACAGCATGGCCGCTGACTCCCAGCGGCATGGTTTATCATTAACTCTTAATAAGCATCGCTCAAAGAAAATTCAATCATCAAAGGGGTGATCGAACCGGCGACACACCAGTTGATAACAAGCATGACTAGGGTACTAGTCCCCTAGATCACGCCGCCACCCAGATCTTTGGACCTGAAGCCGTCCAACTGGCTAGAATTCCTAACACAACGATCAATTCTCCAAGACAAAAAGAAGGCATGGCTTCCCTAAAAGCTCCCGAAAGCAGGATGTGCTCTTATCTACAGATAGTACAACCGGCTGACCACCCCAAAGCGCAGACATGCTGAACAACAACTCTGCGGTAGCAGGCGTCGTCTAGAACAGCAATTCGACTACTAGGCGTAAAAAGCAATGGCTTGTATTATCAGTTCAGCATATATATATATATATATATATATATGTTTTTTTTTTAATATTACATATAAATATGTGTGTGTACTAGCACGGATCTAGGTGTAGATTTCGTCAGTGAGACGGTCTAAAAAATGGCCGGCAAGCCCGATACACGACTTGCCGGCTCTTTTTAATTTTGACTCAATACATGTATACGTTTTAGCCGCGTGATACTGGTAAGGTTTAAATATTTAGGTTAAGTTTAATATAAAAATATCTTATTCATGTTCAAGTTGGGATAGTGCAAATACAAATATACGCCCACAGAGAGAGAGAGAGAGAGAGAGAGAGACAGAGGGCTTCGCGACATCGTATTCCAAAAAAAAACAACTTAAAACCTCCGTGAGTGACCCCACAACGGCAGTGTAGAGCTGTCGTTGCCTCTCCTGTGCTGGCTGAAGGTGGGCAGATATCAGGGTAGACTTGCATATTGCATTATTAGTACTGCTGTCGCTGCTGGAGATGCTACTACTTCTTACTACTACTACTACTGTTACTACTGGCTAGAATCGCGCCTTGCAGACTCGTCACGGATGACATTGGCGGTGCGATGGAGGCGCGCGCTTGAAGTTTAACCGCGCCCCCGACACCATCGAAGTCGTCGTCGTCGGCCAGTGAGCAGACACTCAAGATTCGCTCACGATCATGATGCTGCTCGAAGCCGATCAGGCCGATCTCTAAGAGATCACGAGAGCAGAGAGCGAGAGAGAGAGAGTGAGGGACCGCCATTTTGAGCTGAGAGAAACCGAGAGACTCTGAAACACAGCTAACAGGATAGAGGGTGCGAGAGAAATAGAGAGACAAGATATGACGATCGGTGGCGATCAGCGCCGACCAGCGCCACCAAAGCCCAGCCCGAAGAAGGACAACGCCGCCGTGCTGTTGGGTTGCTCTGTGAGCCGCTTCTTCCACCCACCCACTGCCGTCACCAGTACTACCTTGCACGGAGGCATGCAGGCAGGCAGACAAGGCAGACAGCCATGTATACATGCATGCTATGCCATGCACACCGATACACACCGAACGCCCTGTTATCAATCTGCCTCTGTCTTACTTCTACAGTCTGTTTGTCTGTCGCGCTCTCTGATAGCTGAAGCCGAAGCCGATCTTTTGCGACATAGCTTCAGCTTCAGCTTGGCCATGTCTACCCCTGTCTATGACTCCACTGCGACGCGACACCGCCAGCTGAAACTTCTGGGCGGTGCGGTGCTCGACGAACGGCGCAGGTGATTTCGCTGAGCACTCTTTGGAGTTTAGCCGGCGGGCCGACCGGCCAACCGGCCCTCGTTCGAGTCACACTCTAGTCGCCTTGCTCCTTTCGCGTAGTCGGGCTGGCTCTGTTGTTTTTGTTATTGTTGCTGTTGTTGTCGTTGTCGTTGTTATTGTTGCTGTTGTTGTTATGGTTGTTGTCGTTGTTGTTGTTGTTGTTGTTTTTGTCGTCTCCATCTTCTCGCGCTGAGTTTCGTACGGCGTTGATGTCGTCTAGCTAATCAGCGATCGGTCTCCAATTGAAGTGTTATTGTTGTTGTAGTTGTCGTTGTTGTTGTTGTCATCGTCGTTGTTGTTGTCATCGTTGTTGTTGGTGTCGTTGTTGTTGTTGTTGTTGTTGTTGTTGCTATTGCTACCGTTGCTCTTGATGTTGTTATAGTTTTCGTCGTCGAGGCCAATTAATTGTCGCCAATAGGCGCCACTGGAAGCAGCAATAACGAGGGTGACAGTATCACGAGCTAGGACAGCAACAACAACAACAACAACAACAACAACAACAACAACATCATCAGCACCGCACCCAGGACCGGCCTGACGACAAAGGCGACGACGGCCGACATTGATTTGAGCCTGACATCCCAATCAAAAGGTCGTCAGTCGTTGACCAGTGCTACTGGAAGAAATACTAGTAGTAGTAGTAGTAGTAGTAGTACTCAGTCCTAGAAGTAGTTAGTATTGTGCCGATTGTAAATTGCTGGCCAGAAGTGGGGGCGGCGTTGACGTTGACGACAACGACGACGACGACGACAACGACAACGATAACAACACTGTCACCAGCAGAAGCGATAACAACAACAACAACAACAACAACAACAACAATAGCAGCAGCGACAAATGCAGAAGCGACAACAATAACAACCACGCCGACTGGGGAAACGGCAATGGCAGCCGTGAAGAAATGATGATTGGCTCCATTGGCTTATGCGTACGCGTGTATATCGTGGTATAACCATTTGGGACGCTGGTGTACGATTAACGATAACGACCGGTTGGAATTATTTTTATTAAGAAAAACGCTACGTATATCAGAAATCAGTGTCACGTCTGCTCGAAACTTGGATGCATCAGATCACACCGTAAGAGCGCATAGGTACGTACTCCAGTGGCAGCGTTTGCTCCCTGGTGGGGCTTTTCGGCATTGTTGGATAAGCTCTATCAGTAGCATACACGTTGCGGTTTATGCTTTCAACATGTTTGCCAAGTAGCACACGCATTTTTTTTTGTAATGGATAGCAGATGCGCACGTGCACATAAGTAGTATTTCGTTATAAAGTTTCGCGTAGGATCTATTCTGGCAGAGTCGTCGGAAGCGCGTTGTCGATTAATTGCTCCTCCTCTTGAAGAACTTCGAATGCGCTTTACTAAAGGCACCAATCACAGAGGCGCCGTCGGCTCTGCATGTTTCTGCTATTGTTTTGTGCTCGTCGCCATCGGGTGAAGGAGCAAACCCGATATTGAGAGGTCCGGTTATTCAGCTTGCTGCAATGACAACATCTTCTGAACGAGCAGCAACAGTGTGACGACGCATGACGACCAAAAGTAACCAACAAATAGGCATAGCTTTGAATGATGAACAGATGAACCGCTTGCCCTTCAGCACCAAGATCTTGACCAACCAAGAAAGAAATGCATTCGCGTTTTGAAGGTCGAATAACGTTCAAGACGTACGAACAATTGATGCTCTAATACAATACTTTGCACAATCTACATTATAGTATGATGTGTATATAAAACTAAATTGTAGACAGCAAATAACCTAAGTGAAAATCGTTTCAGAAATACGAAAAGATCATACCCACACACATATATATGTATATATATATGTATATATATATATACATACATACATATACATACGGTGTATACTATACTACTTATACTCAGGCCGAGTTAGTCTCCTCATATATTCAATGGCCTCGCAGCGATTGCGAGAAGCCTGACTTCGCGATGCCAAGGAGCACGTTACTGCTGCACAAAAAAACTACGCGCACCTCATAGCTGCACTTGGTGCCGGTGCCCACCGCTCCCTCGGTCTCCTCCCCCTTCCCGTCTTCTATATACATACATACACAAAGTACCGACAAATTCCAAGCAAATTAAATTTCCTTTTCTGAAGCTGTTAGCGGCTTCAGTCTGCCAAACCAGCAGCTCCACCCTGGACGCTACCAGGCGAGGCTGGCCGATGCGGCGGCGGCCGGCGTCGGTCCGAACATCCCGAATAAAGACGGAGCAGTGTAGTCATCTATTCGCGGCTGTGGCGTCGTACGCCAAATGTCCTTCCCCCCCGCCCTCTCTATCTCTCTGTCTGTATTTTGGTATGTATCTTTATCTGTATGTCTTTCGCTGTCTCTCTTTCTCTCTTACTGAGTCTGTCTGTCTAGCTTCATTCGATTCCTATCCTAGTTTGGAGGATTGTTGCTGCTATCATCGATGGCCAGCAAAGCTACGCCGCAAACCTCCTGGCTGGCGCTTTTGGATGCGCCGCCCGCCAGAGGCGATGTTTGAGAAGGAAGGACTCTTTTTCTCGCTGTATCTTTCACTTCCACTTTCTCTCCTTTCCGTCTCTCTCTGGTGCGCTTTTCCTCTCACTTTCGCGCTGCGCAAATGAGTCAGGCTTCCTTCTTTTCCCCCGTAAGGTAACCAACCTTCTTCGATCGAGCGGGTGAGCGGACAAGAGCTGTGAAGATGGTTTGTCGACATTGGCCACCATCGTCTGGACCACTGGGCTATCCAACGTCATACAGTTGTTCAGAGAGATGAAGTTAAGAAAGAGAGAGAGAGGGCTAGAGAAAGATAGAGAGATCGTCAAAGAGAAAGTGTGGATGGGTGTGTTTGTGTGTCTGAATAAGACAGAGGGAGGAAGAAACCCGCGTTTGCATATATATATATATATATATTTATATACATAAATATACGGGTGGGCATACTAGACTAACTTACCACAGTGAAGGGCGGTGTGATACAACACTGGCAAAGGGAAACAAAGCGTCGCCAACGTAGAGGGTTTATAACGAGCAATGCACAACAGAGGGCGGGGGAGCAGCGGCTGGAGAAGGAGGTGGAAGAGGGGACGATTTGTCCGTTATCACTACACCCCACCCCCCTAATCGTGGCGCTCGCTCTCGCGGGGGAGCCCTTGCGACTACGACGAAGACTACGTAGACAACGGTTACTACCTCTGTTGCCGCCGCTGCTGCTGTGACTTCGGAGAGCTCATTTCAATGCTGAGTCACCTTTACGTGCACTGCGCGCTTTCGTGCCTTGCAAGTAAATGCCGAGCGTACCATGCCATGTGTACGCGGGGGGGGGGGGGGGGGGGGGGGGTTATGTGAGCCCGCGTGTGCCATGTGTGTGAGGCCGTGGTGCTGCCTTGCTTGCTCTTGTGAGTTTCTTCTCATTTGCTTAATTACACAAGTACATACAGTTAAAGGTAAACATCAATGCTTTTTTTTGGGTGCCAGCCAGTCGGGCCAACCAGGCTTCAATCATCAAATTACTGACGACCTCAGGCTGCAATGACTAACAGCCAACAGATCGTGTCGTTGATGCTTAAGATAGTTTTGCATTACGGTAGAATAGAGGTAAACCTTTTCCATTGCTGATTTCTTCTGCTGGCAATAGTCAATATTGGGAAGGGGTCCCACACGCGTTTTTTGTGTTCCTCTATGGGGCGTCCGTAACGATAGGGCATCCGTGTCATACGCCATTTTTTTTAGTTTTCTCCCGTTACGGGTTGTCCTGCAAATATATTCAGTTAAGTTCAGAACGCACTTTATCGGCACCGGCATGGTATAACAAGTTGATATCTGCACTGATATATAATATCATAATTTACAAATACATGACATTATGTAACATATACTGACGTGTAAATACTGATAATATATATATATATATATATATATATACATTCAAGTGAAACATACACGTATAATAAATAATAGCTAATAATAATTCGTTTCGGCTAGGCTAATACGGCTAGACGAAATTGAATATATGCATATGTTTAATTAGCGATTTTTTATGTGTATACACAATTTCGTTTATATATATTGACTACTAAATCATTTCCAAGTCACTATCATTAGTAGTTAGGCAGGCGGTTGTTATGGCTGCTGTTACGCTGAACTCATGATCAGGTGTTGTCTAATGAACAAGGCGTCAGCAGCCGGAATGGTTCATAAGGTCCCGCCCGACCCTTAGCCGGGATGCATCTTCCTCGGGAGGGTGTTGCTGCCCGAGGCTGACGAGGTGGTGGTGGTGGTGGTGTAGGAGGAGGAGAACGGACGGACGGACGAACGAAGGGAGGCTCATTGCGTCCTCGGTTGCCGGAACCGGCTGAGGTAATCGTGAGGTCATTGACGAATCTCGAGCAAACGATCGGGTCGATTTCGTAAAATGCTATGTCTCTCGCTGGTGGCTGGCTGCCCTCTAGTAGCCAGGGAGAGAAAGAGAGAGATAGAGCGATAGGGAGATGACTTCAGAGCGAGAGAGAACTGCTGCACATGCGAACCAGAAGTTGAGCACAGTGTGCATAGGCAGCGTGTATGAGCAGCGCGACTGTGGGCGCCCGTTACCGTGATCCTGGCCAACGACACCTCATCATCATTACCGTGCAGCCATCCTCATCGTCATCACCATCATCACAATAGACAACGCCAACAAAGATCCCGACCTGATCATCCCGACCACAACCCGCTAACTAGTTGGCTAACTAGAGCAACAACGTTGTGCAGAGTTAACAGAAACCTGTTAATCCCCTCCATTTTTTCTACCCCTCTTCCTCCATCTCCGTATTCAACTCCCTTTGATTCCTTTTCTTCCTCCCTACGTACCTCCCTCCCTCCCTCTATGATATTCTTGTGTGCCTACTCATTGAGTGTAGGCCGTACCGATGTTTATTCAAACCACCACGCCACCACACATCTCGTAGCCAAAAAGGATCGTCTAGCTATGCAAAACATACGGCTACTGCGTGGTTAGCGCCTTTCGATGGCTCATTGACGATTCCTTCATTTATGATGTAGATTTACAAGTGCTTTCTACTATACGCATACATATAATAAAATAAATATATATATATATAGAAAATATTGTGATAATTTATTAATCATCTAAAATACGTTTGTACACTCGGCAGTGCTCGCCTTAATAAAAATGGTGGTAAAAAGGTTTCACGTGAGGTTAAAAATCAGCTGTCCGTGTTCTTGCTTGATGGAAACCCCTGCTCTTATGGACCCGGTGCGAGCGGTATATCCTCAAGAGATAGTGATGGATCCGAATCTGCGGGGTTTTTGCGGGTCGGGGAGCGCCGCTCTTAGAAACTCGACGTCATATTTGGTGATCTTGTCCTGCCGCGCTTTTGCCAGATCCCGGTTCAGGCCGCAATATATATATATATATATATATATATATATATTGCTTAATGGTTGGATAGTTTTCCTCGTATGTTGCTATACCGCGATACCGCGTCATATCTTCTATGCGACAAGCTATATTTATCTACCACTGCCACCTGCAACGTTTATTATTAATGGACGCAGTGATTTGTAGAGCACTTGGTGTAAAATATTGTTGTTCTCACCACTAATTAGCTTTTAGAGTGTTTGCTTCGTTTTTTTCTGTTCCTGCGTGTCGTACAATCTCCTTGGATTGAGCCTCAACGACAAGATTACTAGGCATG
This sequence comes from Dermanyssus gallinae, assembly GCA_003439945.1. Lineage (NCBI taxonomy): Eukaryota > Metazoa > Arthropoda > Arachnida > Mesostigmata > Dermanyssidae > Dermanyssus > Dermanyssus gallinae. Next base: position 644,644 of record QVRM01004723.1, read on the forward strand.
AGACTGTGTGCATTCGTTATGAGTCTTTTTGCTCTTACATGGTATGCTAAAAGACCATAGTGTGCAGAACACAGGCAGAATACAATTTTGTTTTACTGTGCGACGACGTATTTATTTTGAGATACTACAGCGAATGCAAAAAATATGATTTGCTTTCGCTGATTCATTGGAGCCTTTACGCTTTATGAATATTTTCACGTTAGCAGATCTGTAGGCTATATCAATTCTACGGAAAAATGTTTTTGTCTACTCATGTGAACTCCGGCACACGTATCTAATCAACTCGTAGCCTTACGGCAAGACGTACACTATACGACACAGGTATAAGTTAGATTTTAATTTTAATGCAATAAACATAAAACTATCTGCCTAGTCTACCAGTCAAACAAAAGATAAACTTTTTCATTGCCCATACGGACCGTGAAATCTTCAAACGATTAGCCCGTCATCAACGCTCCGTGTACGATAAACTTGTTGGCGTTGTGACTTTCGAGTTAATTTTTCGAAAAATAATTGTTCCCTGCGGTATCTCTATTACGGGCACTGGCATTACTTCCATTAATTACTACAACTACGTTTACCATTAGTTTGTCTTTCCGATGCTAAGCCATAGCAAATATATATATATATATATATATATATATATATATAAGGCGAGCACTGCCGAGTGTGCAAACGTATTGTCATCACAATATTTTCTATATACGTAGGTGTATGCTCGAGTCAGCGCTGAGCTATTCGGCAAACCCCGGCACGCCGGCTCATGTTAGGGGAGCCAATTGGGTCCTGCACTTAGGTCCGTCGGCGGAAACGTTTGAGTATCTAATGACGGTGCTAGAATTATTGTGGTTTTATTACCCCTATTTAGCTAAGATTCAGATAATAGTCATCTTCAACGTAAGTCAAGGATGGACTAAAAAGAACACTAAGCCATTGAGCTAAGAGGAATACAGGTGTCGACAGTAGACGAGAAGTTATGTGGGCTTCGTGCGTTGACAACCTTGAAGGCATGTTTTTCGGCAGCGCCTGACACAGCAAACTGACGGCGAATGAGCTGCGCCTTCTGGAAGAGTGAATCAGACGTGCCTTTAGTCTTGCTTAATTTTGAGCAATTGCCGACTTTCCACGGCCATGTTTCCCGACGTAATGAACCTAAATGACTAAACAAAACGCCTGCAAAACGGTGCTGCATTGGCTGTTGCCGGCGCAACCGTCGCCTGCCCTAGTAGAGACAGCATCCTATATGAGGGAAGCTGAGGGGATAAATCTGCTATGTGGGGTTTGGCATATAAATATATATATATATATATAATATATATATATATATATATATATATATATATATATATACCACAAACAAGCAATCTGGAAAAAGGAGCGTCTGCTTTTGGCAACAGGAAGCGCCCAGTCGGAGCAGGCTACTAAATATTGTTGGCATAAAGGCGCGTAGTCACTGGTTATATATTTAACGCAATTAAATGAGGAGTTTGCTTGCATTTTTTGGAAAAAACTACTATAGACAGATTGAACAAAATCATACGAGGGCGCCCACCTCTAAAAGCTTCTCAGAAATCATACAGGGCGCATGACTCTAAGAGCTCCTCAAAGGTTATAGAGCGATTTTCGTCATGGCTTAGCCGCACCAAAACGCTCCAGACCAAAGTGTGTTCGGTCAAAGTGCACAGTTGCGCTCGGTCAAAATGCAGACTTCCCCTCACACAAACCTCTTCTGTATGTTATTTACAATGCGGCCGATCAGTGTTGTGATATTTAACCTCTAGCAGACGTTTGATTCGTGAATAAACGGAGCGTTCTGGTCATCTGAAGCGATAATAATATTACAGCTATTGCAAGCATCGTCTTTCTCTAAGCCCCTATGTTTGAAGCTTCATCGTGTTTAATGCACGATGTTCAAAGCTTCATAGTATTGAGTGCACCATGTTCGAAGTTCTATAGTGTTGAATGTCTTCCGTATCCTCGAGTCGGATGCGACTAGTTCTGATTCCACCAAACAAGTCATAATGTGAGGGCGACCTACTGCAAGCATTAATATTGAAGGTTGGTCTTCATGTGTTGCTTTTCTCTACATAATGCCCGTTCAGTAAGGAAGATACCCGAAATGTCCTAGTCGGAGAGAAATATAAGAAATACAATAATTTAGGTAGTTAAGCTAATTTTATATATATATATATATATATATATATATATATATATATATATAATTTAAGTAATTAAGCTAACATTTAAAATGTAAAATTGAGCCGGCGAATGGCCCGTGCTGTCGCGCAGTACAGCGCTCAAGACATTTGTTTCAAGTTTCTCGAAGCTTTCCGAAATTCGATTAGAAATGCACTATTTATAATCTTGGTAGACGTTTAGGAGTCATTACCCGCAAGATGTGCCGTCTGACTAACATACTGCCATCTACCAGACAACATCTTGATTTTTTCCTGGTGGAGCTGTCCTGGTGAGATCCTAAGAAATTCTCCGGTCTAATTTATCTGATGCAGACCCTTGATGTTACCAACGTCAATATAACAATGACGCACTTCGGTGCGGCGAGAACAGGTCCAATCGAAATAAAACACGTCGCCGTTAGCAAATGAACGTGGGCGCCGAATTCTGTGCTACGCACGCTTGCACATGTTTCCAATTTTAGAATCGGCGTCGCTCCGCTATGCCGGAGGGAGAAATACCCCAAAGCAAACAAAAACGACCTTCAATATAATAGGGCATTTCAGAAAGGTCGATATTTTCCCGGCACGCAAACAAAACACTGCTACAGGCAAAACGACATCTCAAGCAAATTTTGGTTCTAAAGTGGTGGATATATAGTCACTGGATACTGGACTGACATGAAGATGCTGGAACAAAGAAAAGTCGTCCTTCTTCGAGGCTTGTCATTTTTGATCCCTCGAGCCACGATAACTCATTAGTTGTCTCATATGGCTGTTGAGATTCATTGGTCAGTTTACCGTACGGTCTTACGTACTGCGTGAGGAATACATATTGATACGGAAAAGTGAGGTATTCTAAAAAATTCTAAAAACTATACACGAACTTTGACGTGGTGTTTGCGCAGTAAAAAATGCGCCGACGATTGCATCCGACGGGAGACGATGAAAGGAACAGTACAAGTGTCACACGTTCGATATATGCTACTCATTTCCAGTAAAGAAGGACCCACTGATGGAATCGAATAGCTCATGTTCGAGCGCATCGATGCGCATGTTACAGCCTGCGTATACTTCTAGATGTTTTTCGCAATTGCTGAATGAGCAATTGCTCAATCAAGCCCCCTTTGCTAGTATTAACTGCTTAGACATGAATGAAAAGAATACCTGCTATATACGTTATTATGACCCTCTATCATTATCTTCTGTGGTCGGCCGTGGCGTACACCCCCACCTCCCTGCATAACCTTGTTTTAATTAGTGTTGATTGCTAGCATCGGCCTGGTACACTAAGCTGAAGTTTTGTTGAGATAGAACTGAAGACGTTGTCTGAACTTAGCGACGACAGGATGATCGGCGTAAAAGGCATGCAGGACATTTATGTTGCGTAGCGGCTTTAGCAAGTCTGCTATGAAAAAGACTGACAAGGATGGGCTGACTGAATCCCTTTACCGAACTACTTACCTAATGAAGTGGTCTTTGCTCCTACTGTTATACAATTCGGCGTTTGTGTATCAAGGTTGCACTTAATCAACATATTTCTTCGCACCGACTATGTGTCACGTATTTAAGTAGAAGATATTTGGGTACACAGTCGAACGCGGAGTCTAAGGTTATGAAGTCCACACATTGTGCCATTTCTTTGCGGCAGCAATTTTTCGTTCACGCGATAAACCAAACACTCGAAGCAAAAATAATGCTTGTGAAGGCCATACTCCCGTAGCTTTTAGATCTGACCGAGTCGCATTTTCCTTTAAACATAAACCCATCAGCAGCAAACTCTCTTTTTCCTATCTACGGGAACTTCGCCGTGGACTAAACACGAGTTACACAATGTCGCTAGTATTGGGCAAAGGGGTTTATTCCTGCTTTGATATGCTCGCAGAATATTTGATCGGGCCCACCAATTGGCCGTTTTTTGGACACGTGGGTTGCACGAAACTCTTCCATATAGAAAAGCGCGCTGTTGTAGCTCTCGTCGAGATCCGGGTCTGGCAGGGTCGCGTTTGTCGCAAAGGGACCTGAAAAGTATGTGCATCCATTAACAAATGTTGATCGCTGGGCTGAGGGATGCCAGTCCTTTTTGCAACAAAATTCGTGGCCTGCGAACAGTATCGTGCGCCCGCTTAAAGCGCGGCTCTCTTTTGTACAAGTGTGTAGGCATTCTGCTCTTCATTACCTTTTCTTTGTTGCTAGTTGGAGGAGCTCTCCATCGCTGTAAGGTCATCGTTTGTGCACCTTCGTCATTTTACACTCATAGTCAAACCAAGGTCGGTGTTTACTTACCCTTTTGATGGCTTTTTGCCCTGCGACTAAGTGTGCTGCTTAGCGCAGGAACCTTTCGAAGGCATTAACGCTTTGCACAGAAAGTAGCATCTGTAAAGCTTGTTCTAAAAAGAGCAGGTTGAGGAATGTGTCTAACGATGTGCTTGGTGGTATTTTACAGAGGGTGATATTACTGATATTAGTGATATTACTGATACTACTATAATATTTCAGTAAAAAGATATTTCAACGGTCGCTAGTGAACGTGACAACATCCACCGCTTACTTATATACGATTTACTCGTGTTAACAGTGTTGTCCTGGAAAAAAATGTTAAAACTGTAGAACAGCTGCATGTTGTTGCTTTATTTTATACAATAATAATAATAATAATAGTAATATGCATTAATAATAGTGTGCGTACTATTAATAGTACTATTATTAATATTAGTATAGGTTTAAACCATAATGTGGCTTAAGCAAACCAAACACTTTACTAACGTTCACGTCGGCTTGCTCTAATGTAAGCGAAATAGTCATGGCGAGGTTTTATCATAAACATTAAAGCTGTTGTTGTTATTGCTACTGCGGTTATTGTTGCTGTTGCTACTGATGCTATTGTTGTTGTTGCTTTTGCTACAGCTGTTATTGTTGCTGCTGCTACCGCTGTTATTGTTGCTACCGTTGTTGTTGTTGTTGTTGTGCTGCTCATGAACGCCCTTGTTATTGCTGTTGTATGCTGTAGATGCTATGCAGCGGCGCCAACACTGGCAGCCGATCGGACACCGAGGATGCCAGCAACCCAGGCGTCGGTGGGTATCGGCGTCGCCGCACCCCTCCGTAGGTTCGTGTTAGGCTAGCCATGTTGTAAAACCACCACCATGTCGCCGGTTAGCTCCGCCCCCTCACGAACTCCGGCCGACAGCAGGAGGAGGAGGCGGAGTCTGCGATGCCGGCTGCCGCGGCGCTAGACGCGGCTTTGGCGATCCTGCGCGTCGGCGAACCTCAGCTCCAACGCAGCGACGTCGGCGGCGGCGGCGACGACGACGACGACGACGACGACGATGAACAACACAACGACAGGGGCGACAAATTCGGGCCGCTTTGCCGACCCAACTGACCCAGTAGTGGCGGCGATGTGACGCGACCCTACCCATCCTTGCTAGCCGTTCTGCTTGTTGTTCTGGTCATTTGAGGCTAAAACAAAGACGGGATTGCCACCCGCAGCCTAACGGAACGCCGAGAAGTGCAATACGCCGGCCCCGACTGAATACCGCTGTGAGTTGCTCGAAACCGATACCGAGCCAACAACAACAACAACCTGGCCTGTCGGTCCCGGAGCTCGCTGACAGAAGACGTGTGGATGTGCACGTATGTTGAGGTGTATGCACGTTAGATATGTTGTGAGAAAACGTGGCCGACTACTACTACAACAACAGCAATAGCAGCAAAAAAAAAACAACAATAACGACGACAACAACAACAACAACGATTACAACGGCAACAACAACAACGATTACAACGGCAACAACAACAACTGCAATAACAACAGCAACGACAACAGAGCTCTTTTTTGCAAGGTTTTTGATAATTCATGTGCACACTGTCAGATTGTATCGTTCATCACTCCTCTACCTCTGCCTTCGTTTGGCCCTCTAGAGGAGTGTTTTTTTTTTCGCTCTGTATCATGATTTAGATCTCGTGACGTGAACAGTCGGTCGTGGAAAGTGCAAAGTTCGGGTGTGCGCCGCTGCCATTGCCATCGCCGACGTTAAAGTTTCGTCGTTCGCTCAGAGCGCAAACTGGTGCATCTGTTTCCATACATACTTACGTGTTTTATAAGCGTGTGTCTGTCTGCTCTGTATGTATGTTTGCATATGTGCCTGTTTTGTGTAATTGTGCCTACGCTTCGTCATTTCGGGAAATCCTCTCATTATCATCATCAGGGTCGTGGTGCGACCCAAGTGACTCACAATCGCAGCAGCAGCAGCAGCAGCAATACTGTCACACGTGACGCGCCTTGAAAACGTGAGAACGTGTCGTCAAAACTTGAAACGAAACAAAAAACACGTCGTAGTCGCGATAGCAACATGCTAAATATACATCGCGTGACGGTGACGCTGTTTTGCCATCTTTAGTGATCCTTATGTGTTTACATATCCATCTTTAGTGATCATATGTGCCGACGTTTCCTCATTGCCGTCATAACAATTAGTGTCATCATCTTTATCGGCACTATCATCACCATCAACAACAACGACACAGGTGAAGTAATCACCTTCAGTGAGTGGTCATCTTTGTTGTCAGCACGACAACAACAACAACCGAAGCTGTTGTTATACTCTGTGTGTGAACGGTGAGCCTTAGCCTGGACGTCAGTTTGCTCGGCGTACGCAACTACCCCCACAGCCAACTTCACGTTTGGATCTCCTTGTCGTCGTCATCATCGCCATCATAATCAACATCATCGTCGTCAACATGATGATGATGATGAAGAAGATTATTGTCATAGTCGCCGTTATTGTCGCCGTCTAATCGGACCGCTCCGCCGCTGTTTGTCGTGCGCGCCGCGCCGCGAGACGCTCGAACCCCCGAACCCCCGATTCTTCCCCCGTGTGCCTATGACCGTACCGCGGCCCGCCGCAGACCGACCATCCATCTAGCCCCGGACTACTAGGGACGTAGCTCGGCGGCGTGTGTAAGCGCAGCGGCGTGAAGAAGCAATCTCAAGTGGCCCCTCGTGCTTTTCCTGCCGCGCTCCTTGTCTCTCATTCCACTGCCTGCCTCGGCTGCTTCTGCTGCTCATTCGTCGTCTCAACGGCCGGTCGTTCGTTCGTCCGTCCGACCGTTTGGCCCGGCCTGCGCGTACTCTACACGCTCTCCTTCCTGCCCGTCCATCCATCCACTCGTCGGACTTACTCGTCATCCTCTGGCGAGCGGCCTCGCTGCTCTCGGCTGGCCCCCATCTGCTCTGGCGCGGGCCCCCTCCGAACGCCCTCTAGCCGACCCCACAGCTGTGGGCGACCCCCCCCGTTCTCTCGTACCCAGTGCCCAAACATCGCTCTGCTCCCCCTATCCCATTGGCCCAGGGACCTCTTTCAGTTCGGGACATCCCGTCAGGCTGCTACTACAGCCGCGGCCGCCGCCCAGCCCCTGGCCCCGTGCGCTGGCCCGCATTCCCTTTAACGGGGACGACGACAACCAGAGGACGAGCCGGCCAGCGCTGAGCAAACCGAGCGAGCGCCCGCGTTGCCGGAACTCACACTGCGACTTGCAGTGGGACTGCCACCGCCTCAGCGTCCGTCTACGTCCACTGCGCTGCCACCGTCGACCGGCCGCCCTCCGTCTCCATTCCAGGCGTTCGTCCTCCTCATCCTGACCGACTCTCAGAAACAACGCGCGGCGGCAACGGCGCTGGTAGGCGGTAGGGTGGCACACGGTAGTTGTTGTAGTAGCAGCGGCAGCAGCGTGTTGTCGTTGACGTCATTGTTGGCATCGAACGTTGTTATCGTCCTCGTTCCTCGTCGTCCAACGTTGGCCCGTCGACCCGGCCGAAGGGGATCGCTCTGCCCGCGAGAGGAACAGAACGCGGTGATGGTAGCAGCGGCCGCTGCCGTTGTCGTTGCCCTTGTTGTTGTTGTTTTCGTCGTTGTCGTCATCGTCGGCGGCGCCGCCGTCGTCGCGAAGAGAGAGGAGGAGAAGAAAACTATCGATCGATAAAAATTTCATTCCAACTGCTGCTGCTGGGCCCCTTTACAGACGACACCCCCTTGCCAAGTGCATCGGGCACGCCGGTCGGCCAGCCAGCACCCAACCGATCGACTGGCCCTCATTGCTAGCCAGCGAGCATAGCAGTAGTAGTAGTAATGTGTGCTCCCTGCATCTCTCGGCCGCCCGGTCTGGCCCTACGCTGCCCTTGCTCTTGAGGGCGCGTGTGCCCCTTTTCACAACCTCCCCGCCGGCCCCGTAGGCGGAAGGCCCATAGCCCGTCGGCCTCCGTACAGGCGGCCTGTACCCGCGAGCGCTTCTAACGTTGCCCTCGCTCGCCGGCCGTCCCCTTCCTGCCAGGCCCCCTTCGTGCGGAAGAGCGGGGCTTGCTTGCGTTGCGCCCTCCACTCGCTGACGGTGGTGGTGGTGCTGCCGCTGCTGCTGCTACCACTACTACTACTACTACTACTACAATTGTCGGTGCCCCTCAAATCGACCCTCCTTCTTCTTTATTTCCACCTCTTCCTCTTCCTCCTCCTCGTCTTCCTCGTTGTCGTTGCCGCGGTCGTCGTCCACGTCCTCTTCGGGCCCCCCCGTGCCCTCTCCGCGCCCTCCTGGCTCCGTTCGTCCGTCCTCCAAGCTGCGTCTGCCGCTACCAACCAACTGCTCCGGCTCATCCGTAGTCGGTCGAGCAGCCGCCGTACACGGCGCGAACTTCGTTCACGCCAACGCGGTGCACGCCCGCCGTGTGTGCCCGCGGCGCCCAACGAACTACCACCACCACCACCATTACGGCTACGACTTACTACTACTTCTACGAGTACTACAGCTCGTAGTACTACGACTCGTAGTATTAATACTGATACCATCGCACGCAGACGGTGATTGTCCAAATGACAACGACGACGGCGACCCCATTGCCGGTGCAGCCGCTTGTGTTGCTGCTGCTGCGGCTGCGTGCTGTCGCTGGCGTGGCTTACCGAGGCTTTAAAGTATAACAGCATAAGCAGCAACCCTCCTTGAAAATTAGCACCAAACCTAGGTCATACCTACCTACCTACCTACCTATCTACCTACATACACACATATCTACCTCGGATGAACGCTGGACCGGACGCTGAATGCTGGAAGAAACATGGCTGGATTTGTCCACGACGACGAGGAAGGTCGCCTGCCGAAAGCAACTCCATAGCAAGCCGAACGAAGGAACAACGGGACCCGTTGCAGGAAACTCGCAACGTATCTTCGAAATGAAACGACCACGCTCAACAGCGCACGGGCCCCTGGAGTAAGAGCAGTGCTTGTGGTTCGCGTGCATACACTCCCGCAGTGAGCCTCTGCAGTGATGATTCAGTTCCATTGCCGTCAGCGGTTTGGCAAGGCGAGCGAAGATTTTTTTTAAGCTGAGCTTCTGCAAGCGCAAGCTCACGTTGTATATACAGCAGCACCTACGGTTTGTTTTGTGCAGTGGTGTTGCTGACGGTGGGCTCTAGCCATGAGCTCAATTAGCGTTGATAGGCGGCCCGCAAGCAAAGGCTGCTACGAAAACAGAGTACGGACGCCAGCCAGTCAGACGAATCGACAGCACTAATTACTGCAGCAAAAGCAGCAAATAAGCAGCAAAAACAGCCACAGCAACAATAGCAACAACAACAAAAACAACAACAGCAACTAGTACAACAACGACCACAACAGCAATAACAGCAAAAACGACGTCAAGCCGTCACCACAGAAGACGAACAAGACAACACAGCTACCGCAACTCGGGCTAACATTGCAACGTGGAGTCGCTGTTGTCTCCGTATTCGTACAGAAATAGTAGAAGTAGAATTCGTGTCGAATTAGTATTAGTGGTAGAAGTGGTGGTGGTAGTGGTAGTGTTGGTGAGAGTGAAAGTGGTGGTAATTGTCGTTGTCGTCGTTATCGACGTCGTCGTGGTTCTCGCTGTAGACATCAAGATCAGCTGAAAAAGCTCAGCTGGTCGACGCCATCGTCAAAAGTGCAAGTGCGCAGAGCGGATTCGGGCCGACGACTTTGGCGTAAACTCGCCAACAACATCAACAACAACAACAAGAATAATAACAACAACAAAATCGACAACAACGACAACAACAGCCACAACAACAAGAGCAGCAGAATCAGCTGCTGCTGCCGCCGCGATCAACCGTGGCCGCGGCCGCCGTCAACGACAACGACAACGACAGCCAACTTCACAATGGAGACGGCCATACACAGTGAGCACTACAACGGGCTGGGAGGATTAGGTCTGCTGCACGGCGGTGGGCCGGTGGGCGGCGGTATGTTCTCGGACTATTCGCTGGGTCCACACGCGTTGCCACCCCCGCTGCCGCCACTGCCACCGCCGCAGCAGCAGCAACGCGGCCTCGATGAGCAGCGTCACGACCACGCGCCACGTCACGGCGACCGTAGCACGCCGTCGGCCACTGCCGGTGAGCGTCACGTCAGCGAGACGTCGTCGTCGTCGTCATCGTCGTCAGCGGCGTCAACGACACTGACGAACCGGCACGATAGTCGGTCACACGGCGGCCATGAGCGACGCGTCGGCGACCGTACCCAGCCGGCGGCGGGTTCGGCATCCAGCCAGGACAACCCAGCCGGCGGGGGTGCCGCCAATGGGGGTAGTAGCAACGCTAACAACGGCGGTAGCAGTTGCAGTAGTGCTGCTGCTAGTAGTTGTAGCGGTAACGGCAACGGTAACGGTAGTGGTAATGGTAGTGGTACGAATAGTAGCAATAATAGTAATAATAACGGTGGCAGCGCCGGCGGCAGTGGTGGCACGTCGAACGGCCGCAGTGCAAACGGCACCCCCGCCGGTGGGGGTGCGGGCGGCACCAGCGGCGGCGGCGGCGGCGGTGGCGGCAACAATGGCACGGCCGCCAGTGGTTCCGGCACAGGCGGGTCGGCTGGTGGCAGCGGCGGTGGTCAGGCGCAGCGAGTGTCGAGCAGCAAACGCGGTTCGACGGACTCGTCGGGCGGCAGCCAGGGAAAACGTCCCGGCCGAAAATGCGGCACCCATCTGCGGTTTGCCGACATTGACGCTGCCATGCTTCAATGGATGCTTGACATGAACGCGTACAAAGTGCCTCTTTCGGACTCGACGATCCAGGCTAAGGCTAAACAGTTAGCACAGGTTAGTAGCCACTATTCAGTTTATTATCTTAACGATCACCACAGACCACCACCATCATCATCATCTCCATCATCATCATCATCACCGCCGTCATCACAATCAGAGAGAAAGAGAGGCTGATCTCAATATCGATCAGTGACTGGCAGATTGCCGGCCTAGATCTCACTCTGTCTGTTCTTCTCTATATATTACTCTATGAAACACACTGACTACGCATGCGTTGTTACCGTTTGTTTATCTCACCTCCTCTCCTAACTTTACGATTCGCAACTTTTAATTTTGTACAGCTTATTCAAAGTAGTCTAAGTAACCCACGTTCTGATCGTAATCGATATCATCCTAATACCAGCATTGATGTTAGTCTGCACACGCTCATTGAGAGAAAACAATAGGAAAGTAAGAGTGAGCACGGTCGCTGTACGGTCATTTTACCTGTGTGCTGATGTGATTTTGTGTGCTGATGAGATCACTTAAGACGTGTTGTACATTCGACTATAACAACGCAACGACAGAACATGTGAGTGTAGACAAAACCAGATTCGTTTAAATCGCCGTCCTTGCGAATGCAAGATGTAAGAACAGCCTGCCTGATGCAGTTAGACATCTTGTATCAACGTCACAGCAAAGGACCTTTAGCGGAGTTAAAAACAGAGTGCAGAGGCAGGGCGCTTAGCATAAAGAAGCCCCTCCGTAGCCTATCATTAGTGCTCGTCCGCCTCACCGACGAGCAAAGCAGTCATGACGCAAATTGTAGTCCAAAAGTCTGCGTAGGCTCAACGGCCGCACCAACAGCAGGAGTGCACGCATAACAGTGGTGTGCACGTTATAGATAAGGTTCTTCAGTCGTAGCCAAACATACCAGGCTAGCTTCCGGTCAACCCCTCTCTATACCCCCTCTCGACCTAGACTCAGCGCTGCACAACGCTAGAAATCGTGTCCTCAACTTGGATACGACTTTTCGCCGTGTTTGCTCTTCTTCTCTCTATTAAAAGGACCGACCATCATGAATATGTTCACCTACTTAACAAATCCACACTAGTGACGCACACGAGAGTCCACCACTACCCACCGTGCATAGGAAGATCTACGCTACGTCGAAGTCACGATTACGAGTCTTTTTACAGGCTTACCCTCGTACTTGCCCGGTGGCGTGGTGGGTGCATTTTTGCCTGCGCCTCGCGACCGAAGGAGACACATAGGTGCGCGGGTTCGAGCCCCACCGTTGCACAGTTGTATTTCCGGTGGGGGTCCGTCTATGAGGCAATGTGAAAAACAGTTCCGTGGACGTTAAATCTTGGCTGAGGGTTAGTCCGAAACCTTCACCCTCGTACTTGTTTATATCGTATTGTGCTGTGTCTGTCTGCTATGGGTCCCCATCGGCGGCTCAATTTATCGATCGGTCAGACAGACAAACAGACAGACAGAGGGACGGGCGGCTGGACAAAAACACGGAAGGAACAACAAAGGGTCAACGGAAAATGGTGATCGATTCCGACGTCCCTATGTAACTCGACGCGCGTAATCGTCGACGTCGACGCGTAAAGCGTAGCGATTAGGCTCGAGTGATGCTTCCAGCAGCCGCGGCCCTCAAGCCGCAGGGCACGGGTCCACGTGGTCGTGTTGTCCTAGGCGTGTTCCACAGCATGCAGAAGCACGCCGCTTCCAGCCGGCTTGGGGCAGCTGGGAGCGACCCACCGTCCGTTCGTTCGACAGATGAAAGAAGAAGGTGGTGGCGGTGGTACTGGTCGTAGTAGCAACAGCAGTCGTGGAACTGGTAGAAGTGGTTGCTGTTGTTGTTGTGAAGGCGGGAAATCGGGGTAGACGGACCGAGGATATGGAGGGAACAACACTTCGTCGGCCAGTCGGCGGGATTTGGCGGCGCCGTCCGCGTGGTGCCGAAGAAGGCAGTAGCAGCAGCAGCAGCGAAGGCAAGCATACATATCAGGTAAAGGCGACCCCAGTTGGGGGCCGCCCCGTCAGACTACTGCCATTCGGGTTTTGCCTTGCAGCTGCCCCACCACCGTCTGCTGATGCTGCTGCTGCTGCTGTTCCATCCCGCCGTCTTGCGTTCTCCTTGTCTGTCTGTTCCGTTGCCGCCACCATCACTATCATCACCGTCTCCTTCGTTCCCGCCGCATCGTCCGCAGGACGACGTCCCCTTGCCCGGAGGCCGGCCTTCTTTTTCTCTCGGGTCTTCTCCATAGGGGCGTACTTCTCTTCTACAGAAGAGACGGCGCTCCTGCCTCTGCTTCCTTCCGTGGCGGCGGCTGCTGCTGCTGCAGACGCTTTAGCCGCCGTAGACTGCGCCATCCTAGCCGGCCGGACCATTGGGAGTCGGCACTCGGTGTTTCTCGCGGTTCGCCGTTCTCGTCCTGGTAATTCTCCCCTCGTCGTTGTCGGTGTTTTCCTCGTCGTCGTCGTCGCCGATGTCGCTGCCGAATCCGCCTTAGTTGAGAATACTGCCAAACAGCTACTCTATATCGCTGAACCTGCTCTTCTTCGCTCGGGCGTTGCGCAAGCTACGTCGACTGAGAGGTATCGGCGTTGTCGTTCTACTAGTGGCAGGCGTTCGTTGTTGCAGTCGGAGTAGGACAGTAGGAGTATCACAGTGTGCATCCCTTTTTCGGTTAGGCTTTAGCTTTCAATGGCGTCCTTCCTTCGTTCGCCAACGCAGAACACCAGCGTCTCTGACCGGAGAAAGCCAACGTGTCGCGTTCGGGGTCCCACCGCATAACAAAGAGAAATCTCTTTATAAAGACAGATGGCGGGCTGCCTGATACGCCGACCGGTCGCGTATTGAAATCGTTCAGCCTTGATTTCGTTTCGAAATTATCCTGGCACAGCTGAGTACGAGTCGGACTGATGAAATAGTCTTCGCCACAAAGCGCGTTCAATTGCTGAATGCAGGCCGACGCATAGGGGTTCTCTCACATAGCATGTAGTTAGTTTATGGGTTTCTCAAACAAGTAGTACTTTAGACGTAAGTTCTACTGACGCAGATACATACGATCCTTCTAGATTTAGGGCAATTCGCTGTTCTAATAATTAATATTGCCGCATTTAGCCCCTCGAGCTTGACTGATCTACCTACCCCTACCTCACGATTTTCGCCCGCTGGAATTCGAGAGACTGGGGCGACTCGACCCGAAGACGCACAAACTCATTCAACGTGTCGGCAAGGCGCTCAACCGTTCGACAAGGGACACTAGAGCTGTAGAGTACCTGCACCAGAGACTATCGCTGGGCATTCAGCGGGGTAACGCCGCCTCTGTGCGCGGAACTCTGCTAGACTGGACACGCCCGACATTTTCACTTATTTTATTCGGTGTACAAGTTTATAAAGTGCCAATATATATATACGAGCCAATATATATATACGATATATATGTATATACGATTTCGTGTTTAAGGACGTGCTGAGTATTCGGCGTGCAATGCCAATGTCGGCTGTGCGCGGCAAAACGAACAACGTGTGACGCTGGCCGGCCATCGTAGACAGTGTGGCGGCGCGGTTGAAGCTGCAGAAAAGGAACCTCAGCGGAAGGTCCGCTCTTTCGACAATAGTCTATCATATCCCGCACCCCCCCCCCCCCCGCGGCCCACAACCCCAAGAGCCACATCCTCGCCTCGTTCATTGCCTGCCTTCGAAGACGACGACAACAACGGCGCCGACAACGTCCACAAGAGCAACATCGGGGTATTCCCGTCGCCCCTGAAGCAATGCGACCCCCGTCGCCCCTGAAGCAATGCGACCCCCCCCCCCCTTACAACATGAGGGCCTATCATTGTGTGATTGTTGTTGATACTGCTATTGCTGATGACGGTGTTGTTGTTTCTGCTACTGCTGCTGCTGTTGATGCTGTCATCGTGTGGTCACTGGCAAACATTTCCCTGCCTTTATGCTACCACTACCTACAGTCTCACCTAGCGCAGAGCGCTCGTCACTTTCGCTGCCGCTATCGTAGCTATTGCCGTGGGGCTTGGCGTGGGGCTCGCGCGCCCGGTGTTGTGCGGCGTTACCCCTATACGCCCCTCCTCCCCCCGCGTCCCGTTTTTCGGTCTCTCTGTCTGTCTGTCTGTCTGTATGGCAATTTGCCTGTCGTTACTGCCGGCTCGTCTGTCCGGCTGGCCGTTCGGTGTGGTCGGAGTGTGGTCATCTGAAAAATGTAAAGTTGTACTTTTCTTCTTATCACACGGCGCTCGTGATGCCGATGCCGGCGGTAGTGGCCAGGACCGAGGCAGTCGTGGTGGTCTTGCCGCCAGGTAGTAGTGATACACGCTTTGCCCTGCAATGCTAGTGCTGTTGCTGCTGCTGTTTCTACGGCGATGGACGCACTATCAACAGCAACCAGTACAAGCAGCAACAACAACAACAACAACAACAACAACACCGCCACCAACAACAATAATAACAACAACACCGCCACCACCAACAACAACAACAACGCCACCACCACCACCAACAACACCAGTAATAATAATAACAACAACAGTAACAACAACAACAAAAGTGACGACGTAACGCTAACACAACGGCAACAAAAGCAAGACCCAACCAAACTGCCGAACGTAAAGTTGGTGGCGGCATATAGCAGGCCGCATGGCGGTAAAGTGTGCAGGCCACTACGGCCAACGACGTGAACAGTCAATGCAGCAAGCACCAAAGAAGGCGGACGAATAACGGGCCCCTAACAACAGCCTATAACCTATCCCCCCGGCCAGCTCCCCTCGATTGTAGGCCTTCTTCAGGGCTTGCTTCCGCCCGAGCTGGTGACGGTAGCAGTATCGACAGCAACGGCAAGCTTATGCCGGGAGGCTCAACCGCATGGTTCCGATACAGTAAAGCTACTGCTAATGCTGTCGTCATTGCTACTGCATTTCTTTCTGCTGTTGCTGTCACTTTTGTTTATTGTTATTGTTGTTGCTGATGTTTTGTTGTTGTTGTTGCTGTTGTTGTTGTTGTTGTTGTTGTTGTTGTTGTTTTGGCTGGTGCCGTCGTAGAGGTGTCGCAGGTAGTGGCGACACGCATGGGTCGAGTCATTGCTGGCATTGCTGCACCTTCTGCTACTGCTGTGCTGATCCGTGTAAGCCGTGAAGGGGGTTGGTTGGTTGTCAGTTCACTCCTTGACGAACGGGCATCAAGCGTGCTTGGCGATCGCCGGGCAATGTGGGAACGGTGCCAGTCGCAAAGCTTCCTAGCGATAAGCTTGGCTACCAACCGTGTGACGGTTGGCTGTCACCAACAGCAACAACGACAACAACAACAACAGCGCCTTAGGCTACCGACAAACCCACGTCCTTCGAGTTACTGACCGACTGAATGGCTAACGAACAGGTCAGCGCGACTCGACGACGGTCGGCGATTCGGAGGAACGTCGACGCGCGACAGCGAGAGGATTTTGACTGCAACTTTTGCAACTTCCACCACCGCCGGCGCTTGCGAAGGACCTTACACTGCCGCTGCCGCTACCAACACCAGCACCACCACAAGCCACCACAATCCACCACTGACTGATCGACTGACTGACGTGGCTGATCGGTCGGACAAAATCGGTCGGATTCTGTTCGGAGAGACAGACGCACACCGAACTGCCACAGCGCGGAGGCGTACGTTTGTTGAACATGCCCGACACGTCAAACTATCGTGGCTAGCCACCGGGTCAACCGGGTGCCGGTTCGGCCAGCCGAGCACAGCGCCCAAGCCGATGGTTGCGCCCATGCCCCGCCGGCCAGGGACGAAACGGATGACGGAAGGGGAGTGAACACACCCACGTGCTGCGACGTCCCGGGCGTCATTTTTCATTCTGAATGAAAATCAACGACCCGACTTGTCTCGTCAGGAGGTTCGCCGGACGTGGCTGGTGCTGCGTGGTGATGGTGCGGTACGATGCGATGGTGCGTGGTGACGGTGGTGGCGATGACGAAGGTGATCGAGATGGTGGTGGTCGTGCTGAGAGACCACCGATACGACCATAGGGCAACGCCGGCGGCGGACGCTCCAGGGCTTTGTGGGGGAGCGCGAGAAAAACACACCACTGCTGTTCTTGCTGCTGCTGCTGCTACTACTACTACTACTACTACTACTACTACTACGACGACGATAACGACGATAGTAACCTCCACGTAGGCACACGATTATTTCACCCGCGTGCAAATTCCGAAGTCAAACCAACACGAATCTGTACGGTCGAGCTGCAGCTTGAGTGCGCATCGTAATAGTCAGCGCCTGGCTAACTCTCACGAGATACAAAATATATATATATATAATATATATATATATTGTATCTCGTGAGGGTATATATATATATATATATTTTTTGCTGCATTGAAGGCTTTTTCCAAGTATTGCAACCAACGATAGAAGAAGCGAGGCACGTCATTTTGAATCTGTGCATCAATCTGACGCTATAACAGAAGCTAGGAGAAGACAGTATTGCCATATACGACGGTTGCCATATATAGTGCCGGACTGTAGTTTAAGTTTCTTTATTATCACACGCGATATGTTATATTATATGCAATACGTTTGCTATGCTTTTTTGTGGATATATATATAATATTTAAAAAAGGTGCGCTAGAAACCAAACGACGCTAGTTGAATTATTGAATTTGCATTGTTGTTTCCAGCGGCTAGTTTCCGATGTTTTGAACTTGCCCTTCAGAAGCTGCCCCTGCGTGCCTGAATCTCAATTTTCTGATTTCTAGCTAGACTTTCGAACGTTGGACCTAATATTGTTTGTCATGAAGCTGTTTCGTCTTGACGCGCAGTGATACATCCGGTGTTGCTCGTGCTCCAATCCATCAACATGCGAAGAAACGAAGTCTAAACGCTTGACTCTATAACGTGCGCGTAGTAGGCTACCTTAGTTAGTTAAACTGAGACACGACTATGTGGTAAAGATTGAGTCTACATCACTTAATGACCCAAGCTATCGGAGTTTCGACTAGCCATTCTGCCCTTTTGTTCGCCGCAGAACAATTGGTGACCTTGAAGATAGCCTAACGGAGACACTCTACAAGGAGTGCTATTGCTAGATGAGAGCTCTGGTTTAAATATACGATGTGTTTTGAACTGTATAGGTCTGCAATCTTATAAATACATTTGGAAGAAAAGAAAAGAGAAGATTATTGGCAACTCTGGGACAATTAGTCGGGCGTTCGGTCTTAATCGACGTGATCCGAAAGTGTGCGAGAAAAACGAACTGTTAGTAAAATAACAAATAGGATAAATATTGATATCAAAATATTGTTGTGTTTTCAGCCGTGGCAGATGTACCCTTCTCGGACGCAAAGATGCGCCCTAATGAAGCCCTAATGCTTAGGGCTATGTTTGCATCTGCTCCAAATATGCCAGTGTCTAAGCCTTGCTGGCGCTTATTTTTGGCTAAAACCTTGTCCCACTACTTAGTGGCTAGCGGAACCATACACGTGCGCCCACGCGCAGCCAATCTCGTTAGTAGTTCCTAAAATCAGCTAAAAAAAAAAGAAGATATAGGCACAGGCAAAACCTAGCAACATCAGCCGCTCTACATGTGCATACATGAATGGAAGGCAATGAGAATATGGACACACCGTCATTCTGTGTGTTTGTTCTATTTTCGTAGATGGGCACTTTTTAGAACGTGGCGCGGTGGGACTTCTGTGTTGAGGAGTAACTCAACGGCGTGGCTCAGATTTGGCTTTAGTTCGGAAAACTAACTACCTGCCAATTGTTGCCGAATAACTTTATTGGTGCACAAATCGAATATAACAGAAAATGCCATTATTTACCGACTAAAGGAGGACCGGAAGAAAGCTGGAAGAAGGCAGTGATGCTCGCGAAACCGCCTTGCAGTGCGACCACACCGCTTGCGGACCTACGGTGGCTCGGGCAATCGTGCTACGGATTATCACCAAGAACTGGTCCTTACACCCTGGGCTGTCTCTTCCCTTCTTAATCTCTTCTTTTCTCCTTTTCATCCTCGCGTTCTCGTCTCCTTTTCTTCTTCCATTTCATCTTCTGTTCCTACCTCCGTCCGTCCTTCGGTGACCGTTTTCGCCTGTTTCTTAGCAGGACAAGCCCAAATCCTTGACGTTCCACGTACGCGTCTTGCGTCATGCGTCCCTGTTGTGAGGTGTGCCTGAAGAGAAGGGAATCCCACATCGACCGCCGCCGCCGACTGCCGGCTGACCGAACAAAAAGCACGCTTTGCCTTCGCAGAGAGCGGCTGAAACGTGAGGGGGACGACAGGGAGGAACAGAAAGGCGGCGGGGGCGTTGGCGGCGGCCGTTCTGTAGGTGGCATACGTTGTTGTGGATACAAGCGATCGAGGGCTGCCGTCGCTCTCGTCTGGTCACATCTCTGCGACGGCTAGCTCTCTCGTCGGATGTCGTCAGGCGAGCGTCGCTGCGATGGTGGTAGAGATGGCCACCTCCTGCACTGGTCGACCTGGGCAGTGCCGCGGGCTGTGCCAGGGCACAACGGATGGCGACCAGCGGCGATGACGCCGATGGCTACCGGGCCATCGACTAGCGCCAGCAGTGGTGTTGGCGGTCGGCGCCTTTCGTCCACCGCGTTCGTGCCGTAAAAACTCCGGCCAACTATTGATATATAGTTTGATATAAAATCACTCCCCGGCCTCACTATATAGTGAACGGCGGGGGGGGCGGGGAGGGGGGGGGGGGGGGCGAAGCAGGCCGGTGGGAACCAAAGTAAAGTTCAGCCCCGTAAAGAGCCTCTCGCTTACCATATGTGTGTATGGAAGCAGAGCGGTTGGGGCCAGAAGGGCAATGTTTGCCCTCGTTTAGGAGGTGCGGGGGGGAGGGGGGATAGGGAGCACAAGTCCACGGCGGCTTCGGCGTTAGTAGTGGAAGTGGTAGTGGGGCAAACTCCGGCCTCGACACCGCTCACTCATCCACTATAACTCGCTTACTGCTTGACCTAACGTACTGGTGATAGCACTAGTAGTAGAAGACCTAACTTTAGATGTCGTAGAAGTAGTCGTAGTGTTAGAAGTGTAGTAATGCAAACGTAGGGATCGAAGGTAAGAGGCCTCGACATCCATTCATGATTGGGACACTAGCAGGACATGCTTGCCTGCTGCTGCCGCCGCTGAAACGGGCACGGAGCACCTGGCAGGTTGATGCGGTAGCGACCACAAAATGGCGACGTTAACACCAACAACAACGACGTTACAAACAACAACAACAGCAACGTCAACAACAACACGGCAGTTGCAACGGCTGTAACGGCGGTGCTCACACAGAGGTACTGCGAGAACTGCTGGTGGACAAAGCCTCTAAACCTCTCCGATCTGCCTTTGTGTGCGTGGAGTGCGTACGTGCATGCATGCGCGCCCACAGCACGACTGTCTGGGTCGAGTGAAGCCCGTAAACATCGGGGGTCGGGCAGCTGAAGCCCTTTGCCGATTAGCCCTTCTCTGTCCAAAGGACCCCTAAAGCCCAGCAGCTTGTGGTTAAGGGAAGTTACTCAACCCCACTCGCTCGCCGTCGTCAGTAACGTTAATTCAGCGCGTGCACTCTGGCAGGCTGTGTCAATAATCAACCCGCAGCAGACCCGAAGAACCACCAGAGAAGAGTCGGACGCGCCGAAAACTTCCCTACGAAATAAACAGACCGGCAGTTGGTTTCAATCCGAACACCTGCGATAGCGGCACCGCTAGCAGAAGACGTTACCAAAACAACAGAAGCGGCATCAGCAGCAACAACAACGACGACAGCCGCCATAGGCAGGGCAACAGCAGCAGCAGCTGCGCAGCTTTTGCTAAAGGACTTTCGGTCGGAAGATTTCTGCCGGCAGACCATCTAGGCTAGTTTTCAAAGAGGTTGTTTTTAATTCGAGACCATCTTCCGTTCCCTACGGGCTTGTACGGAATCGCCGTACGGAATATTCTCACGGCGGACTGTCTAGGCCGACGGCGTCTGTATGCTTTCTGTATGATTCACATTTATCTGCGCAGATCGACCATACCTCTCAGACACACGCGGCATAGGCAGCAGCTGAAAGGAAGCACTTAGTGCAAAGGAATTACAGTTCTACTTGTAAACGTAGATTCCTCCTCTCTCTCTCTCTCTCGCGCTCTCTCGTTATTTATTTCTCTCTCATTTTATATATAAATATTTATATATATGTATATATATATATATATATATATATATATATATATTTATATATATATATATATGTAGATGTGTTTGCTTTGTTCGCCTCGCCTTAGCGCCCCGCCAACGACGCACACTGCGACGGAAGCTTTCTGTCAGCCGCCATTGCAGAGCAGGGCACGACGAAACGTCGAAAGCGACTAAAGGCTGGTTCGTTGTCCGAGGTTAGCGGACGGTTGGTTCTACTGGCGGCTAGACGACCCAGTCGGCCATGTCCCAGGCACTCGGTCACCCGCGGTCTTCGCGATGGTTTGCTCAATCGGACGGTCCGCCGATCACGCCGTCCGTGCGGCGGGCCCTGACGGCAACGCGTCGAGTTTAATAGTATCGATTTTGAGTGTACGGCTGCAGCAGCAGCACTAGCAGCAGCAGCAAACGAGTGGGTGCACTCACTGCACACATGCGGCTTGTACAAGCTCGCTTACTGACTCGCGTCGCTTGAAGGCGAGTAGTGGTAAAGCTCTGTGTCGACGCTGTGAAGTCATGGATCCATATGTCTCGATTTGTTTTACGTTTGGTGAGTCATTTTTTATTTTGCTCATTCTCGATCTCTCTCCCTCGATCTCTCTTCCTCGCACTGTATTTTCCCCTGTATCATAATCTAGCTTGTCATCCACGCAAGCCTAGACGCTTCGCAACGTAGGTGAGACGGCGGCAGCAGCAGCAGCAACAATAAGAACAACAACACCAGCAGCAACAAAAGCATCAGCGTCACCCGCAACACCCGCAACAACAACAACAACAACAACAACAACAGCGAAACACTAATATCGTAGCACTGCCAGACTAGTCTAGGCTCTGCTTTCAACCTACCTGTACTTTTGCAAGACAGTAATACCTAGAGACAATCTATCATAGCGCAAGCATTTTCGTATTGACTACGGACACACACGACGCGCAAACCCCAACTCAGCCAGCGGTGAAGACTGCAGATTGCCTTGATTGCAGCGGCGCACGATCCCAGCACCGCCGGGTAGATAGATCTCTCGGTTTTCTCTTCTTCTTTCTTTCTCTCTTTTCTTTTTCTTGTTTGTTCTTCACCCCACCACTGCGCCTGGCTACTCTTTCCGCACTCTCACAGCCGCAACGGCCGCTGCTTCGTCGGCCCTACGTCGGGGGGGGGGGGCGGGGGGGGGTGGGGGGTCTTTGCTCGTGGGGTATCATCTCGCTGATACTGATTGCAATCCATTGCTCGACTCCCGCCGCTTTTATCCGGCCGCGGTTGATAGCGGCTCTGACGGCGGCGAGGCCGGACCAACTTTCCACTCGGTGATCAACGGCCTCGCTCGCACGTCGCACGGACGTAAACTCATTCGCCAGCGTCAAACGCCTACCTAACATTCGGCTGTTGTTGGCTGTAGGAATTAGCGGCAGCCGGCCGCAGCTGCAGCAGCAATG